>JTDE01021252.1:47333-57547 GCA_014338405.1 Paragonimus skrjabini miyazakii | reverse complement strand
TTGGGCCTATGCCTCGAACCCGTGTATCAATCGCTGAATCGCTGAATCGTTCGCACGTTACATTGGTCGTTGTACAAGGTTGTTGTTGAAGGTCGTTGTAAAGGGTTCAGTGAATCCAATGTTTCTGTTTGTGTTCGGTTTTCACGGGGCGAAGTGGATATTACCAGTTGAGCGTCCAGACTATTTGCACCGGAATTTCAGATAAGAGCACCCAAAGCCTCTACTATCTCACACGGTTACCGAATCTAGGCGCAAGTATGATGTCCGGAAATATATTTCCAGATAAGGATCCGTATCTGGAGAGTGATGACCATCACCCTCCATTTGTCGCGGCACGGTGGGATCATCCGAGTTCACTGGTGTGAAAAGCTGGACATCAACGGGTTAATAGCCTCAAGACCTGTGATTTGAATTGAACTGAAGAGGGATTTTTGAGTTCAGTTTTTTGATTTCAGATTCCCTCTTCATTACCTAGTAATTTGTGTAGGCGAGAAAATATGACTGAAGGGTGAAGAAAAAGAAAACTTATCGCGATTTTCCAGTGATTGTCTAAATACACGATATTTGGTGTAAACGTTCCTCACACTACTTGATCTTAAATGGAATCACCAAGAAAGCACATTCCCGTAGGTGTCCTCTCACAGACGTATTTGGCCCTCATCTTTCCAAAGCAGTGCAGAACACTCTACCAACTAGGGAGATTTTCTCTATACAGCAGGTGACTTTATTAACTTGTTACGCGATAACAGGAAAGTGTAAAAATTAGAGTAACCAATCATCTGCATCTTACGTTGTTATAATCTGATCTCCACAGACTTGATTCTATCTCTGACATAAACCAAGATCCACCAATCATAACCAGTTTTAACTCCGCAACCTTTTATTATTTCGACGGCACATAGTTGATGTTTTATCTTTTGATGCCGTGCGAAGCGTTTTTGTGATTGGTTTATTTTGGGTCACCTTGATTCGACCTCTTCGTCACACCGGTAGACAACCTGTGACTCAGGAGTAAGGTGGAGTGTAGTTGATGAAAAGAGAACTGTTTCAACCCACGACCCCTGTATAAACAATGGCGTCTGAGTAAATACACGTTGCTCTAGCCGCCACCCGTGGTATCACTGCTCCTGATCTGCAGACGACGATGTTTAAACGCTTTGACAGTTTGGTCTCTGATCGAAGGTTCCCAATTTGTGCAAAGCAGACATCACAACCATACTGTAATAGACGCTATGAAATACTTCACCTGGAAGCTTGTTCCAGGTATTCACTATTCGGTGGCTGAAGAGGTTTGCTCGTAAGTCTAAACGAGCCCTGCTTTTCTTTAATCGGAGACTGACATCTGGTGATGGCTTCTTGATTCGCTTGTGCAAACACATGTGTGGTATTTACGCCGCTTATGCCTCTCAGAATTCTGTAGATCTCGATAAGATCATCTCTCACTCTTCTCCTTCCCATGCAGTACAATCCGAGCCCCTCCAGTCGGTCATGATAGGGTTTGCCGATTAATCGTACTATCACTCGAGTTGCAAGTTATACTGTCTCAATGCACTGGATGTCTTTATGTAGGTAGGGTGTCCACGTCTGCACGCAGTACTCCAGATGAGACCGAACTGTGGCTTTGTCTGGCGGGAGAAATACTTCCAAGTGCCTGTTAGACAAAACTCTCTTAAGTCTAAGCAGCTCTATGTGTGGCAGCTGCGCGTTGAGCTGAGGGCTTAAAGTCATTTTTGATCAACGCTGCCAGGTCTGGGGCCTTTTTCTACCCATTCATTGGTGAATGGATCGGGTACTTCTAGAGGTTCAGAGCTTCCAGTTATCATTTGGCATTTAGTAGCATTTGATGGAAGGTCCTACTTAAGAGACCACTCTTCTACTGCCCTAAAATCCTGTGTTAAGGCGGCTCGATTTGTTGGCCCTGCTATCTTGACATCATCTGCAAATACGAAGCACGGGTTACTAAGCCAACTCACTAGATCATTGACGAACATTAGGAACAGGAGAGGACCAAAAAAACGGATCCTTGAGAGACACCACTGTGAGCTGTGCCTACCTCAGAGAATCCGTTTCTAATATTCACTTCAAAAACCATGTTACGTAAGAAGTCCCCTACTCAGTTAATCACTTGGTTAGAAATACTAAACCACTTCAATTTGTGGATGAGAAAACGGTGATTTACTAAATCAAAGGCTTTGCTGAGATCCAGGTAGGATACCTCGACTGTCCTGCCTTCGACCAATCGCCCCATGACCTCATCCATGAAATACAAAAGGTTGGGTACACAAGGTTTCCCTTTCTGGAACCCGTGTTTTGCAGTGCTAAGAAGACGGTTTTCAACTAGATGCGTAGAGACTGCCCCCAATTAGCCGTTCCAGGCATTTCCCAACTGTACTCTTCAGGCCCACTGGTCTATAATTGTTTTGTTTGTCTCGCGAGCATCCATTATGAATAGCGACCACAGTGGCTACGCGCCACTCGTCCGAGATTTTCCCCTCCGTTAAGCAAGTAAACAGCTACCATAGGGGACGCTGCAGAACGTTTGCCAGTGGTTTAACTATGCCCGGGTGAATGCCATCAGCTCCTGCGGACTTTGAGGGCTCAAGGAAACAGGACCTTCCCAAGTTCTTCCTCAGTGAAAAGTATAGTGCTCATTTTGCTGTGAGGTCTATACTCTACAAATTTCAGCAGGATTTTTTTTCCATCGTCCCCCCTGTGAACCCCTGGGAAACTTCACGAAAGGGGCGGGCTTCCTCTGTATCATCAATGGCTGTTTTACCCTCTTTTGTCAACAGAGCTCCTACTTCCTGCCTACAGGCTCCTTTAGATTGAACATACGAGTAAATGTGCTTCGGAGGTGCTTTCACCTTGCGCACAATGCCTGTTTCAAAGCGGTATTTTGACAGGCGCTGGGCCTTGCAGGCTTCATTTCTACAAGCTTTATAGTTTAGCCAGTTACGACGGCTTTCATTTTTTTGTATTCTTTCTAACATTTGTTCCGCTTGATGAGCGTTCTACACACCGTTGGTCTCCACCAGGGCAGACGATTTTGAGCTCCTCTTGGTACTATGGGTGCAAATTGGTTCATCAGTACTATAAGCCCTTCCTTGATGATTTTCCACTTATCTTCAGGAAAAGCGTTTTCCTCCTCAGGAGTCCAAACGTATTCCTTGCCGCTTCCAAAAGCCGTGCGATATACATTTGATCAAAATTACGCATAAATTTTTTTTGGGTTAGACCTTTTCGTCACGTGAACTTCGAAGCTCAGAATACAATGATCACTCTTTCCAAGCGGGGCCCTACCTTCCATGTTGACAATATCTTGTCCATATCGAGTAACTATTAGATCCAACACAGATAGTGCATGCCCGTGTCGGAACCGAGTAGGGACCTGAACATGTTGACTTATTGAATTGGAGTGCAATCAGACCAAGAATATTCTTTGGAGAATACCCGTTCTGGCTGTTTCATGGTCCCAAGAGATCTTCGGGGGGTTGAAATCCAAAGCTGCCACTAAGTTAGCTGAATCACTAGCTGGAGCGTTTAAGACATTTAGCAGAGGCTTATCCTCGTCATTATTAGCCATTAGTTCCCAAAGTTATTTAAGGTTTTAGCCATGTTTCAACCACAGCTATGACATCGAAACCCTTACTACGCTCCCTAAGCTGCCCTCTCTACTTGTTGCTAATGCTGCAGACATTTGGGGTTCTTTCTGTGAAGGATTTTTCCGGATAACTTTACTGTGTCAAAACTCCCTTCGGGCGGAGGACCCGGGGAGATTGCCCGTTTTTTGGAGGGGTTCCTTTCCTCAACTCTAAAGTGTTTGGCCCCAATACTTCCTTCAGCTTTCCAACCCTTTTGACCACAGGAACCCAACCGTTTTCCTTTGGCTTCGTATCTCTATCCTCTGTTACCACCGTCATCGGTCGGGCGGAATCTTCAGCTGCGACCTGACTGTGGCAGATTGCCCGACTGACCTTTAGGGGCTTACGTGCTGGGACAGCCACTTTCAACTGGGGTTTGGCCTTCGTTGTTATCAAGGTCGTGGTTTTTTACGACCCTACTTTGCTAACTGAAGCTTCCTGAATCCCTCGCGTACTGTTGGCTTTTTGTTCCGTCCTACAGCTGGTGCTCACCTTCGCCGCGAATGAGGTTCCATTCCTTCTACTACTCAGATAACCAGCTTCGAGTCTACCGCCACTTACTACTGTCGTAATAGATGCAGTCATGGGTGAAACCTTTTCAGGTTCAGTATCTCGGTCATTTTCTGACAACTCAGCTTGTCTGTCGCACTGGATCAATAGAGTCGTTATTGCGGTCATATCCTTCTCTTCGACCCACGATCTGGCTGAAACACCACCTGCTGTTGTCTTCGGCGGTAACGATGACTTACTGCCGTACTGTGTCTGTTTTGTTGTCCGGAATGAGCTGACATCTACTTCGTGACAGTTCATGTACTCTCTCAGCCTTGCTGAGTACATAGTTTCTTTGGGTGACTTGTGTAAACTCGATAAGTGTTGAACTTGCCCGGTCTTGAGTTCTGTAATGATTTAACCTCCAGCTACCTACTCTGTTTATGCGTTTGATATCGGTGGCTGCAGACGATCCTGTCATCCTGAGAATTTCCATCACCCTCCTATCTAGCTTTTTTCTAGTTTTTTTTTAATCTGATTATTGGCTCTTCATTGTTGAGGACCAGAATGTTACGGGATCTCCCTAGTACTTTTTCGCCGGCAATGCGCAGTTTCAGTGTCATTCACAAGTCCGTCGGTTCTCGACTTAAAAGCTGCTATCTCTTCCCTCTGCTTTGCAATCACCTCTTCTACCTTACAATCCCCCTGCTCGACAGAAACTTTTAGGGCACTTACTCTTTTTCCAGTGCCCCAGTGGCTTTCAGAATTTTGCGGTAATCGTGAGAAGACCTTTGCCAGTGAACAGCTGTGTGAGCAGACCCACTTCAACTACTTCTGCTGTCCATACAACCTTACTACAACCTGGGCCAGTTTTGAGCACCATTTGTGATACCACTACTCACAGTTATCTTACTGGACACCCTCAGTGATTGCCTTACGACACCTACAGTCCCTGCAGTTGGAACCCAGGTCATCCATAGCAAGAACTTGTTTAACCAAGCTGGCTTTAGACGAATACAATACAACGGTGCGACAATACACAAAGGCGAGTTATACAATAGTAGGAGAAAAAGAATACACTTAAAAACTGTACAACCTAGGACGATATACTATTACAGTCCTAGATATACCTAATATGACTAAGAAGGAACCCACACTAGATAACCGAAAAGTTAAATGCCACGAGACAGTCTAAACCAGACTCGTAAAGCGGGTGATGGAGGGAAGTGTAACGTTACGGCCTTTGATGGTTCCATTTCTCCGGGCGATGATTACACGTCGCAACTTTTCTCGATTATATCGAAGGGCTACAATGGAGAGTAACTAAATGCACACATACTGTTTTTACACACCTAAGTCTATAGCTGGGTGAATAGGCATAATTAGGTGTCAGCTATTCGACAGACGAACATACACACGTGGTTGTGCCCAGAAGAGTATACTGGGGCACGGGCTAAGTGTTAGAATGACGATACAGTCGAATTTTGAACGCAGCCACTGTCCTAACGCTCACGATACGTCCCGATGGAGAGTTCAAGGCTTTACAGATCCGAACCGAGAAGCTGTACCTAGGCTGAAGTCTGGTGTACTGACTTTCTAGTTTCAAGGAATGCCTTCTGAGTAAGCTAGTATCCGCAGAAGTGAGCAGGGATCTGCACGGATTGTTGGGCGTCCTCAGAATCATGAACGCCAATATTAGGTCACCTCTCTATCTGCGATCTTCCAGGGCGAGGATATTTAGTCCGTGAAGTTGCCGAAAGTAGGGTCTTGCATTCAACTCACGAACTACTTTGGTCCCACGCCTCTGAACAGCTTCCAAAATAAATTTGTCCTTCTGTAAGTGAGGAGAACAAACACAGGTCTGTTGCTCGAGATGAGGACGAATAAAGCAGTTGTACAGGTTTTCGATGAATGAAAATTCTTCATTCTTCGAAAAATATGTAGTGGACAAGTGGGTATGCGCTAGACCCTCGTCCACTAACAATTTAGAACGCCTTTCTTGAAGAGCAGCCGAAACGTAGCCCAACTGGCATCGAACTAGAGAGCACAGCGGTTTTGGAAACAAACCGTACATTTCCTACAGTGTTTGAAAATATGATATGTAGTTAGCTCTAGCCTCATAGACAGCAATACATCAGTGGTTCACACTGATGCTTAATAGCTCCAGCCTAGTCTACGACCAACGGCAGCAACCAAGAGGAGAAAGAAAAGAAGCGTGAGATGGGCCACAGCCCACTGGGCGGCACTCAAGAGCGCCCCAAGCGAAAAAGTGCGTGGAACCTTCGAGTGCGTTAAACAACGCTCGAAAAGGTTTGGGTTAAACGACCTTGAAGACTAGAATAGTAGATGAGTCGTTAGGAAAGGTACAAGCATTCGAGGCGTGCAATTAGTTGCACGACCGAAGAAATTAGCACTGAGTTCCTATCAGGCCTCCTATCGCAGGCATACATGGGATCATGCGTACAAAACAGACAAGCGGGAAAACACGGTTGCAGCCGGGATCCTTAGGGAAGCCACACGATCGCTGGTCACTGCACATACGCGTCAGGAGCACCAGTGCGCTGTTAGCTTTCTTGGCGCTCGTCCCAGTATTGGGAGAACCGGAGAAGTTGTGTCACAACAGTGCCAAGGTCTTTTTCTTTGTCCGTGACTTGGAGCGGTACTCCGCCGAGGGAGTAAAGGAAATTGTGCTTATGTCTGATATGGTTATAATTGTGTCTTTTCTGTGTCCTGGTGTGGCGTACAGTCATAAGAGCAAACAGAGGTTGTGTTTAAAGATGTACGTAACGCGTAGCGAAAGCGAAATAACCAATCAATCAACCACGACTACCCGTATCGACTGCACTACAGTGTCAGGCATAAATGTCAGTTAGGTAACTAGTATTGGCGAAAGCGCTCAACGGCACACATTTATCCCCCTTTTGAAACATAGTGACTGTTGTACTTTTCATTTTATCTGCACTCAACTGAAGCTAAGTAAGAAGAAAGGATCCTGCTTTTCCCGCAAACGGGATAGTAAGTGTACTGTGCACTCTATGTCTGTTTGTTGTGTTAGTTCTGTCAGTCTGTTGGAGGCCTAGTTGCTGTGTATCACATTGGTTATCGCTGTCGCAACCCATACATACTTCCTCATCACCAAGCAACTCATCTGTGCCCACTGCAGCTCATCACAATATCTCTATCCCTGCCCATCTCTGCTTTGATCAAGGTACTACTGACTCCCGGGTGCCGATATCCTGTAGAGGACTGGAACGTTTTTATATCTAGAACCGTGACTGCTCACTACAACAGTTAGGCCAG
Source organism: Paragonimus skrjabini miyazakii (assembly GCA_014338405.1). Taxonomy (NCBI): domain Eukaryota; kingdom Metazoa; phylum Platyhelminthes; class Trematoda; order Plagiorchiida; family Troglotrematidae; genus Paragonimus; species Paragonimus skrjabini miyazakii. The sequence goes on along the minus strand of JTDE01021252.1, from coordinate 50,117 downwards.
AAAACGGAATAATGGGCAGTGGAGTATATTGCAAGTAGAACTGGAAAGCGAAGTTTAGGCGAGACGTGACGGAAATTAATGCACACAAACCAGCAAGTTTGCGATCGGGAATTAGTTTGACCTTCGATGGTGGACCAAACGAGAAATCGCGAACATGCTCTCAAACACTGTCACCGCTGCCAGAGATCAAAATAATTAGCAAAACAGTTGGAATACATCGAGGAAGTGTGTTCATTCCATAATTGGCATTCATACGACGATTAGTACCGGGTTCGCAACCTAAAGACACTCTCGGTGGTATTGTGCTAGTGGTGCAAATTATCCGGAAACCGTTTAAAATCAACCAAACACTCCTGTACATTCTAATATAAGATTCATTCCCTTGGATCGAACCGTCTTTTATTTGATCACTCCCTCTTAGTCTGACTGACATCACTGCTCAAAAAGGACCGAGACTGCAATCAACACAATCCTTCGGATCCGTTCAGCACCCAAGGTTAATCATCATAACAAGGAGTTGAGCTTCTTCCGGACTCTAGGTTAACCGATTTAGAGTATGCGGATGACTGTGCTACTCAGCCTCTCTGCCAAAGACATGCAGACCATGCTAGACATATTGAGTGACCGGGATTGTTTGTACGAAATACGCTTCGCACTTTCAAAGTGCAAAGTACTGCTTCAAGACTGGGGCATTTCTACTCTTACTTTCTTCATTGCAAGTAATCTGTTTGAGACTGTATGCAGTTTTACATACTTGGGTAGCACTGTTCCGTCAACTTCTATTGCTGATGAGCTCTCAGCGGGGATAGCAAAAACACGAGTTGCCTTCGCCAACCTGCGCCATCTGCTGTGTCGAAAAGGCGTTCGGTTGTCGCTAAGAGGAAGGGTATATAATGTTTTTGTGTATTCCGGTCCGGAACAGTGGCATGTTCGCAACAGTCTTGCTGTGTTTCACCATCGTTGTCTCCATCAATTTGCCCACATTAAGTGAACTGATCGCGTGAGCAACACAGCCGTTCGCCGGCGCGTATTCTAGAATGCCCGGGACGCGCGATTGATTGTTTAACTACTCCCGCTACACAGCCTATGATGGTTGGGTTACATACTCTGTATGTCATCTTGTCGTTTAACGTAGCGGGCGCTATATACTGAGACCACCAACAGTTGGGTTAAACCGCGTGGTGGTCAAGCAACAACGTGGTCACGAAATACGAAGACTGACTGTTCCACTGAGCAAAGTGGGTAGATGTCGCCTACCTCACTGGGGTCCTCGTGATCACTTTAATCGCTGGTTAGAAACTCTATCCGAGATGGTGGTGTGTCGCAGTCAATGGTTTATCTGCATCTATACCATTTCCAGTTCTTCCATTTAGTCTTCTTTTATCAATTGTTAATTTTCTTGGCAACTTTTCATTCTAGGATGTTCTACATCACTGTTGAGGTAGGCGGTTACCCGAGCCACAGTTTCTCCTGGTCAGACTAATGGTCGTTATGATGATGATGGTGTTGATCATAACAAGGTATTAGAAGGAGTCGTTGCCCTTTGTTAATACTTGTTTGCTATTTTCCCAGTATCTTAACGTGCCGTATCGTTTGGTACTCATCAACTTAATGGTTTTTAATGTGTATTTCTGACTTGCAGTAAATATGCTGTGTAACTACTGCTGCCTTCAACTGTACTGTATCTCCTGATGTTACATCAGAATACCACAGTTCTTGGAGCATTTCCCAAAATGGTTATTTCTCATTGCTCTGTACAGTTTCATATGGTTCTTTGTAAACAAATGGATCTTTGAAACTACGACCCTGTAGTCAACAGATATGGGTAAACGAGAATTGTATAAGGCTACCTGTTTATCGGACTTGGACAAACTTATATCTGTTCCTGCACAATTCAGTTCGGCCCAAGAAGTTCTTAAAATCATGTCCGAATGCTTTCGTCGTGCGGGGACCTATCAAGATCAAGACGAAGAAGCAGCCTACATTTTATTCAGGAGATACTTTGACTTCTATGATCAGTTGAAAAAACTGTCTGGAAACAAACTTACTGTAAGTATATATAATCTCGGCTTAATCCTTCTACTCTGTCAGACCTCTGGCGGCTTAAAGAAACAACTGTCAGTCGCAATCAATTGTTTAGAAACGCTTCATGAAAATCTCAAAAGGCGGTACGATGAACTGAATTCAGCCCGACCGACTTCTATTCGTCTACCCTCTCCTCCTCGTGAAGATCCGAAATTTCGTGAGCCCGGTATGTTCTGGTTGTTATTTCTTGATGTTAACTTTCTTGTTCAGTCGAAAGTTCCAAACCGGAGGTGACTGAAAACAATCAGGGCTGGATATCGGTAGAAGAATTTGCAAACTTGATGAAGAAGAAGCGGAATGTTCTGGTGTTTGATGTTCGCACTGAGCGAGAGTTTTCGTCGTGTCGCTTGAAGGTCAAGGCTTTGATCAACGTTCCGGCTGATAAATATCTGGATAGTTCGTAAGTTTGATCAACCATTTATTATCTTTTGGTCAGCTTTTAATAACAACATTCAACATACTGGAAAATTTATGTAGACGAATTTGAGTACTTCTCATTGGCACCCTTTCATGTGCATTACTCCTCGTAACGTCGTAAATGTAATTTGTTACTCTCACAGAATTTTGAGCGACAGCCGTATGTATATTTTTAAATCCCGAAATAGATCTGTTATACTTGATTGTAACATCTTGAGACTTCGTAGCACCGAAGCACTTCTGGCTGTCACTGTGAGGCACTTAACGTAACGCATCCAAAAG
>JTDE01021252.1:12504-28985 GCA_014338405.1 Paragonimus skrjabini miyazakii | reverse complement strand
ATTATATATATATATATATATATATATATATATATAATCTTACAGAAACGAGAAAGATAAGGTTAAACGATGGTTGGACACCAGCAAATTTGAAACATCCGTTGAAGCCACTGGCTTGAAACCGCACACGACGACGCGAAAAAAATGAACAAGATGAATTTGTGAAATAGTGTAAATTCGATTTATTGATGTACGCCGCGTTACAACTAAGTCACAATAGTTATCTAACAATATTGTCCGAAAAGGAAAATTAAACGGAGATGTAGACTGATTACTCAGTTTGTCAGAGTGCATGCGGACGTTGATTACAAATATCTCCGTGATGCGGGCTTTAGCTGGCTATTGTTAAGGTCGTGTGCAAATTTAGCTGTTCATGGAAGTGGAACTACTCGCTTGATATAGCTGCTGCGCCTCTGCTATTTTCATACTGATTGAGGTATCACTCTGCTATGCGTCAAAGGCTTTAGTTGTTTGGTTTGATGCCTCCTCGGACGTGGAAACGGCAATGCGGACGGTAAGTTGTATTGTCACTACCGACGGTTTGTATTACTCCGCATCTCTGATAAAGAGTATTTCTTTGCTCGAACATGCTGACAATATTCAACATCTAGATTACACGCGTCATGACACCCATCTGGTCATGTCACACTAGAAAGATACAATAAGTCAGCTCACTTGCGCTCAAGTCTTTTTGTACGTATATTGCGCTTGTTGCCTCCGAACAACCGTTTTTTCTTTTGCAGGTTTAACACCACGCTTGTTGTTATTTCTGCATTACGAATCCATCCTTTCAATTTCAGTTCGGAACTGACTGTCAATTGCCACGATGTTGCACGCAACCCGAAAGAAACCGTCATCCCCTCTCCGTCAACTGACGATGTAAGTGCCTCGTAAACTGTTGCCAATCACATTCATGCGTTTCCATGTGTGAATTATTTAGTGTTACTGCTAACGCTACTTAATCAGTATTGTTTAGGTTGTCTTACGAATAGAAAAAATTATGACAGTTCTCTGTGGAAACCTTGAAATGTACATCCCTGATGTTTCAAAATATTACCACGCTCATAGTAGCCCCAGGTTTAGCTTGGCCTGGTACGTGAGAGCACGCCTTCAATGCCCATCACTTTATCTGTTAATGGGACCGGATATACGCGTGACAATACGATGGTGGTTTTATGATTCGTCAATATTAATTCACCGTAATTCTGTCGTCATTTTGCTATGTTTAGTTCGCTTTCGATCGGACAGCAGGATACCTTGCGAACCCGTTTATGACTTTCTTGGGTTTATATCAATGTTTCGGAGAGTCACACTTTTAATATTCCAGACTGACCCCGTTGTTGCTACAACGATTACTGAAGTTACTGGATGGTTATGGTCATTGGGGATTCACCTTTCTGTCAACTTCTTACGTTACATTTTGCTCTGCTGAAATGCAGTGGCCGAAGATTGTGTTGTTCAAACTTGGTCGGTAAAGTCAAAAGCACTGGACGACAAGATGTCGGTTTCCTCTGTATTTCACACATCCCGAATTTCTAACTATTGTACCATCGATTACTGTGACAAATTTTGGCGCGTGTACTCTAAATTTAGAAGGCAGCTTATGAAGTTGCGAAGCAACGAAAAGCCAGTTGGTCAAATGCAGCGGCATATGTCGATAGGTGTAAGTGTATGTAGTTGTTAGCGGTACTAAATGAATGGATTCATCAGTTGTGAGGTCCTGATATATACCGGTTGCTTAGACCGGACATTGTCAAGTTCTTGACGGCTCTGTGGACCATCAAATAAACTGTTGTTGGTTGCATCATGAATTATCGCTACCTCTCTGTTCAGAATGTCGTTTGTTATCAGGCGTCTGGTGAAAATTGTAAAACGGTCCGGGTATTAACAGCGGGCCACACAACATGATGTTGTTTGATGACCGTGCTTCTTTCAGTAACACCATTGATCTCGATTCTGATGATATATATATATATACATGTATATATATATACGATATATATATACATGTATATATATATATACATGTATATATATATATGTATATATATATATGCATATATACGCATGGCAATGTCTAGCGTTGTTTTTCTTATAACCTCTCTCATTTCCTCCCTTGTCGTACTCGGTGGACTATTGGACGAGCCCGTCTAATAACTCCTGTCGTCTTTTTGTTTCTGGTGACTGATCGTGTTCACATTCTACTCTGATCAATAGCTCAAACGTAATCCTGACTTCCGTTTCCGTTTACGCCGTTAAAAGGACATTTGGGTTCATACCATGCTTCATATTATATACTTCCCAGTTGTATGCGACCTGTTGGTCATAATGAGCTTTCGACTCAGAAGCGCAGCGTGCTCGTATCATTGTCAGTTACTTGCGCGCATTCAGTTCTTACAAGTGATCAAAATCCATTCCAGTTCATTTGCCACTCTTTTCTGCATTTGCATACACTAGAATTTATCATCGACTGCAGAATCCGTGTTGTCCTCTGTGTCAGGCACTGTTCTGCCATCATCCGCCTATCTGGCAAATGCAGCACCTTCCCCACTCTCTACTTCGGTGTCCACCATAGACAAACCTGCTTTCGGTTAGTTCCCGGCTTTTTTTAATGTTTTGTAGTTACCATGTGAGTAGTTATGGTGCTCACTGATGTGATGCGTTTCAGTGTAATATTAACAATAGTCTGGTATTTGGCATGGTGTTTTTCAAAAGTCACTTTTGACGTGTGATTTTGCGAACTTTTTCGGTCACGAAAGTGGATGTATAATCTTACTTCTGAAACTTCTGTTTCATCAACACTCAGGCGCCGTAGAACCGCACCCACAATTTCCTTCGTGTCAACCACGGCCTTGCGGATTGCGTAATTTGGGCAACACCTGCTACATGAATGTAGTCCTGCAGGCGCTGGCCCACACGAGTCTGCTAACTACATTCTACCTGCGTGGATTGGACAACGCTTTCACGAACGCGGAAAATCCACTAGGCTACGGTGGAAGACTTTCTGCTCACTTCCAACGTCTATTCACCGAGATGTGGTCGAAACTGGATTGTTTTGACGAGCTGTTCCAGTTTAAGGTAAATTTTGTAAGGTTCGTTGACTTGAATAATTAGAAACTGTTTGTATGCCCTACGCTTTTCTTTTGAATAAGTTTGCGCTTCTGTCGCTCTTATGTGCTATGTGTCTTGTATGACTGCTTTTCGCATTTTTTTTCTCCAAGCGTGCGCATAACAAATGTATCCACCCTAACAATTCGTAATGCTCTCGTAGGGAAACGGAATTGTGTACAACTTGCTGTAAGGACATTCACCCTTGTGGAGGAAACCACCAATTATCTCGCTAATCAGCTTACTACATTGTGTTTTGATTGGCGTATTTTTCGTGTCCAGCTGACTTGCGCCATTATAGGTCACATTATTTGGTGGGAATTTGAGGGAACTTAAGGTGCTCACGACAGGAATACCATCGGCTTTAATTTTACAACGTGTTTAATCAAAAGTGGGTATCTACCTCCGGGTCTAGCTAGGAGACTAATAATACCCTAGGAAATTGTATCCGATCTCGTAGCGTTTACCTTCCGAACCCATTTAACACATGAGCTATCTGTTTGCAACTCTCAACCTCGTTTATGTTTCAGTTTGAACATCCTAACATTCAGTTGGGTCTTTCGGCTAACTCACTTCGAAAAGAAACACTAGACTGAAATATCGCTTTTATTAGAGCTGATCACTAAGGCATATCTTCGTCAGCACCGGAGTTTGTATTCTGGTTCTGGTGTTGGTGATACTGTCGTGTTAACCGCAACATCCGTAACCTCACAATATGCATGGTCAAATAAATATACTAAATCGCTCGTGTGAATAGTGTTCGGCTTGTCCGATCGTTTCGACTAGAGAATAAACCGAATCTCTCTAGTCAATCCAATCGATAACCCCGTGATCGTGGCTCTTCCGTTGGGTTGGGGCCACTGTCTGCATTCAACCAATTGAGTATCGTTTAAGTGTTTACTAGAATTTTGGGGATGTTTGGATTACTTCAGAGTGAACATCACCCATACTTGATTGCATCTTATACATTCAGATGGGTCATTTAGCTAACTCACTTTGTGAAGAAGACAGAGCGTGGCATGCAACCGATTTGCACTTGTCTGTGTTTGATAGTGCGAATCAGGCGGTAATGCTCATAGTAGTTTGTACTTAATGCACACTCACAATTTGGTTCGCTCTGCATATATCGGATCCTAAACGTGTTGCATACCTTTGACAAAATAAGTTTCCTTTTTACTGTCATAAATACGTCATCAGTGTGAAGTTTGTAGGTGGTATATCTGAGTGTGCTTCTCTGGCTGGCTACTCGAAGTAGCTCTTTTGACGTGGTGCTTCATATTTGACAAGTTGATTTCCTGACCAGGCTGGTAGGCTCTCGGTTATGTCTGACTTGTACGTATTTCCGTAATAATGTTTCTCAGTCTATCACATTCTCCGTCTGTACATCGCTCTTTCATAGCAAGTTGTTGGCAGCGCTCGCTCTACGTTCGCTGGTTCCGAGCAGCAAGACAGTTTGGAATTCCTCATATTCTTATTGGACGGATTGCACGAAGACATGAATGAAGTGAGTCGTTCCACAATCCTGTACGTAGTTTACAGCATATTTGTTCCAATTAGTCCATAACACTCATCGGAGTTATGTTACCTCAAAGAACTTGCGTTGCATACCATTCGCTCTATATCTCGTTTGGACCGAATGGAATATGACTAACTTGAGTTAGCAGTTTGAAATTCCGCCTGCTGGCTATTATCTCAGCGAATCACGTTTGACCGTTCTTACACACGTGTGCACGTAGTTGGCGGTATCATAATCAAAAGACACCTGTGCACTCTTGGCTAGCACTGTATTGTATGGTTCCATTCAATCATATTCATGCATTGTAAACATCCGGGAATAATACCATGAAACTTGTGAGTACTAACAGTTCTATGCAGTTATTCATAAGAACTGAATAAACCAGGTTCACTGTAGATTCTGTGCACCATCTTGCGTTGTTTTGTCTAGGTTAAATACTTCGCTTGCTTTTCATCCCTTTGCGAGTTGATGGAGCCTCCTGAAGTCTTTTTCATTTTTTTGTTCGTACAAGGGCTCCCGAATTCCAAGCTCCAAAGATGATAGTGATTCCAGTGACGAGCAGATAGACCAAAAACAACGTGCCTCTAGAGCCTGGGATGAGTACATGCGTTGGAATAAATCTGTGATTGTCAGCCTATTTCAGGTTGGTTTAAACTCCAGTTGCTTTGATGCCCCTTATCTTTTTACTTCCTTCCCTGTTGATGAACCAGGGCGTTGGTTACTTTGAATTTATTTGCAAGCCAGGAACCGGTTAAATTCTTTCGTCGAGAATTGCACATGGTTACTACAGTATTTCTTGCATAGAATTTTAAAGAATCATTCATATAAATTTACATACCGTCGGTTACTCTGAAACGCCAAGAAATTCCATAGTACCTTATGTGTTATGTTTTATTTTTCTGTTTTCCACTCATTGTTCGTGTGGTACAATTGGTGCTATTGCAAACAGTGTGTAGTTATGAACTAATTCACCTGAGCATACATTCCTGTTAGATATTTCACATGGATTTTCATGGACAGGTTATGTTTAAGAGCGTCATTACTTTCGAAAAATACCCTATTCATTGGCAGCACTGCAGTAGCTTTAATAAATATTCTGGTCATAAGATGTGTTTGTTTGCCTGGTTGTTGCTTATACGCCTGAACTTAGACAACAGAACGATGGGGTTCTTAATTGAAGTATCCTTTTCAGAAAGATCTTACACAAGGCAACGGTTGAGCTGCAGTGGACAAAACTGTTGTACACTTTTTACTGAATCAGAGAACAGCCATACTGTAACCCGAATTGCGAAGCCCAGAACCTGTCGTCCGTTATACTTGATCTGTTGTGGAGTGAGTATCATCCTGTTTAGTCTGTCCTAGATGATGCCCGAGATCCACAAGCCGTCACATTGCCTTAAGCTCCAAACTCCTTGTGTCTGTCAGTTTGTTCGAGGCAGAATAACCGATGGTTGTTGTTCTCCGACAGACCATCATGGCTAATGCCATACTTAGTTCATCGCTCTTTCTGGGACTAACAATTTTCACTAGCGAAATCAACGGCTGACAGCGTAATCGCCAAGTCGATTGAACCGTAATGAACAAGCTCACTCTAAGGAATGTTGACTTCTCCTACGACGTCAATTTGACATCAGTCGCATGTCGCGTGCACTGTAGTTTAGTGGTCCATCACAGGTGCGTCGCTCATCTTGTTAGAGGAATGCGTCAATTATGTGGTTCTGTCATTTGGTAATATTTTCCAAGCGTACATCGACTACAGTGAGCTAACTGGCTGCAGGTTGAACATCACTGTTATTTAACTACAACTTCCCTATGCAAAGAGGCTTTCCAACTACTGTGAAAATTGTACGGTAACTGGCTGGTTCCGTATTTGATTTACTTTGGTTTTGTTTCGACACTTTCTTCTTTCGCATTTACACAATAAAAAAGAATATTTCTGTGATCGTTTGGTTAGACATCTGACTCTTTAGAATGCTTCTCTTGATAGGGTTATGCACTCTGATGTTACTCAGGTCAGTGCATACGAAATTTGCGAGTTTTTGGTTGTATATTTCATGTGGTGAACGAACATTTTGTAATTCTTTCCCTATACATGTGATAGTATTTGCACTGTATTTTGCCCCTTTTAGGGTCAACTTTTGTCTACCGTCCGCTGTTGTGAATGTCCCAAGGTCTCTTTCAAGTTCGACACATTCATGTGCCTATCTCTCACAGTACCCGGTGTTGCTTGTGATCTGCAGGTATTTTCCTCGGGATTCTATTCGTGTTCAGAGTTATGCTTCAACAGTTCACATATTGATTTATTGGCTAATATAACTCAGTTTACTTTGAATAGATCATCCAATGTGGTACATAATAGACGGTTTGTCAGTTTGGTGAATTTGTACCTCAGTCTGCAGGATGAGTGGGGAACCGACAGCTTTCCATTTTCTTATTCTAGATTATTCTGCGGTTGTATATTTATCTTAAGTTTGCTCCTGTGTCCGTTTATGTTTCTTAAAAATCATCTGACAAAGTAGCCAGTCGAACCTGCTTTCTACAGTTAATCATGCGGATACTCAGCATTTTATATGCAGATTCTCCGTTGTCTGAGTGAATGGTTGTCCCGTACAGAGATTGCGGACTCGTTATAACGTGCAGTTTCGTGTTCATTATACTGAGTTATGGTTTATCCGTATCGTTGTTCACGTGTTCGTCGGTGTACGGAGTAGGGTTAGCCGTAGCCTGAGTAAAGTGGAATAGAAGACTAGGCTTAGTTTCATCAAGGTGTAGTGACAAGTGGGCATCGTCTTGTAGATTGAGGTTTGTGTATTCACGGCGACTGCCAGCCGTGGCGGCGCACGTCGATTGATGCGAAACATACCTCCGGCATGCTGTAGCGAGCAGCTCGGGCACTCACTTTGTTAGCAATCATAGTATCGTCATCATAAACAGCAATATTGATATAACGCGCCTTTTCTTGCCAAAACTTTCTATTCCGACTTGAATGCTATATTTGGCTCCCTGCCATGCGGCTTCACCCAATCTACTTGCGCGGAGTCATGAAGAACCCGACTGTGGGAAAACACGCTGTATTGCCGACTACCAGTTCGACAAATGAATGAAATGCCTGCATATATATATATATATAGCATGAAGTAGTGGCCAAATATGGCCATTTACTTGTTGAATCACCGTCCGCTTGTTCAGGCCACTTCGCGACCAGGTGGCCAAGTAAGGCTAATTTCATAGGTTGTGCTCTCTGACTGGTTCCTCTGGCTAGCGTGACACCCACGTTCACTTTCACACCTCCTCCTAGTTGGTCCGACGTGCCACTCAGTGCTTTGTTGATGTCTGATTTCGTCAGCCGTCACCGAAGGCCTGACTGGTTTGCAATGATGACTGATTTCATCAGCCGTCACCAATGTGCTGACTAGATTGTTTTGATGAATTTGCCTCCTGACAAATGCATCAGTGGTTCTCACTGATCGTTAACTGTCATACAACCATGGAGGGAAAAAGCAGGCCCTGGTCAGTCGATTTCAAAATAAGCTGAGAACTAGCCTTCCGTACCGCTTGGTGTCATGTATGGACATGTCGACTACAACTAGTTGTCAAGGTCTTTCCCGGAGTTCTCTCAGCAGCATAGTTTTCTTCACTTGTCTTAAGTCGTGCCTTCTGCGAATCCCACACTTCACTATGTAAACTCGTTCTGCCCTAAGACCAACCATTTTTTAAATCATGCTAGTCAGCTTCTTAAATACATGACCCCTTTCCGTCGCGTCATGCTATTTCAACCATCTGTCCATCTTGTAGCCCATTGAAACAATGTCCTCATATTCGGAATTCATTGCAGTATTTGGTATGTAGATGCTAGAAAGACTATCAGTGATGTGCAGTTGATCTGCGAGATGGTAGACTGGCTCATAGTCATGTCCGCAGCCTTGGTCAGCATCGTTCGTAGGCGTTCGGCAACAATACTCGGTGGTTTCTTTAATATTGCTGTCAGAAGTTTGCGGTCTGTATGTACTACTGTCTTTCTCCCGAATGTGCACTTGTTGAAGCATGTTAGTTTTGTAAATTATCGGTGGAACTCGGAATCCACTTTCGTTCTTGACTTTGTATGCAACATGCGTGACTGTTGTAATTTTGGGTCTACTAGTGTGTGGAAGTGACTGTCACTAAACACCAGGTTCAATATTGTGAGGCATACACGGTGATTTTATTGACTGCAAACCTTATTCATCGGCGAGATGACTGAACGAAGATGGCGTGCATGTTAGCGAAATGTGATTTATATGGTGAACAATGACAAATTCTAGTGTCTGTCGTTAATGGGGCCTTTTTATCCTAAGGCTTTGAAAACGAGTGGATTACTGTTACTTTTTGTATACTTGACGGTCTCTCCTAGTAGTTGGTTTGTTTCTAACTTCTTTTCTAGTTAAACGACTGCGTGGTTTGTAACTTCGGTAACTGTGAATTTCTAAAAGTATATAGGTAACGTGTGTTCATTCTGACCAGTTGTTTTTCTTTTCAGGACTGTCTTTCGCTGTTCCAACGGCCCGAAAAAATAGCTGCAAGTTATCAGTGTAGACGATGCAAACGTCAGACGGACGCACTGAAGCAGCTAACGGTTTCACGTCTCCCTACCTATCTGGTTCTACATTTGAAGAGGTTTGTATTCTTTTATGCCTCTGTTATGTAATTCTCACAACACTGTGACTTGTGCATTTCAGATACTATAATTTGTTAGCCAACGTTTTGTTTACTGTAGAATTACACTACTCATAAGCAGACGCCTACATCCAACCTTGGTATGCTTCTCGGTCTCATAGGATGTCGCGTCTGAGCTTGGCGGTCGTTCAGTCATTATGATCTTTTGACGGTCATTTGATGTACACTACGATTGTTTTGACCACCAAAGACTTTTGTCGTCGGAGGTTGCTTATTGTACAAAGAACCTTGCAGGTTATGTGCAAGCATAAAATAACAAACGCCTACACTCATTTGCTTGGCTGACATGTATTCGCATACACTGGGCAGCAATGCATCACCGTTCGCCTTTGTGACACGTTCCACAGTCTATACACATGGTTCCCATAGTCGCTTTCGGTTGCTTGTCTTCTTAGCCTTCAGACCTGCCCTTTACTTCCCGAATGTATATGTTATACTACTCACAAACGAAGCTGCATGTTATACAATACTGCATTACTGATTTAGTCGTAAATTATCTAATTGTGTATCTATCAAGTATTTCCACCAACCTGTGACAACAGTTTCTGATTGCTGTTCGCGGGCCAAGACATGTCATTATCGTGTACCACAAAGTCACAGAATGTTTTGCATGTTAATTTCCAGTTTACGAAGTTCACACTGTTTATGTTTGTTAGTGGTGAACTTGATCAGGATGACGCCGAAGCTGTATCGCTTCATCAGTTGAGAGTGATCAATATCTGGCCAAGTGTATTGCAATAACTGTATGAGCTTTTTATATAAATATGAGTTGGGGTGCTCTAAAATATGACAATCCATATAATGGTCCCTGGAATATATTCGTTTATTTTCTATTCTGCATTACACTCGTGTATCGGAGACACGAGTCTACGATTCTAGCACGGTCATCCATTTGAGGTCATCTCTAGATAACTGTCGATCCAAGCGCTTCTCTCTCAGGGTTTCTAGTGACGCCAAAGCCGAATCTCGTGATCAAGCTGGAGTGGGAATCACACTGAGTTCCAGAGCGGAGCAATGTTTGTTCGATTGGATCACAGTGAACGGTCGCTTGTGCGCTGTCAGACTCAATACGTCGGTTAAAGTCTGTCGACGCAAACCAGACAGACGTTGCGTATTCATTATCTGGAAATAGCATGAGGCTTTTTTCCCTGATTCGTGGTTGTACTGGTCGTCGAGTCGGTATAAGTAAGACCATGTGTTCAAAGAATGGTTCACTTATAACCAGCCAATCTCGCCTACTGGACAGGTGGGCTGAACATTTTGAGGAGCAGTTCAGTTGGCCTCAACCAGATATTGTGGACGACAGGACCTGAATGATCAGTTATTACGTTCCAGACGGTCCTCCGTCGGAATCAGAAGTGACTCTGGAGCCCAAGTTGTTGAAGCGTAATAAGGCTCCTGGTCCAGACCTTCTCTCTCCTACTCTTTTCAAGGATGGTGGCTAGAGGTTGATATCAGAACTGACAAATCTCCTCCAGCCGATTTGGGAAACTGAAAAGGTACCTCGTGATTGGTGCTTATCAACAATAATTCCCTTTTTCAAAAAGGGGGTCCGAATTTTATGTGACAACCACAGAAGGATCAGTCCAGCGTCAGTTGCGTCCAAGTAGCTTACTAGTCTCATTTTATGTCGTCTCACTAAGCCTAGAGAAATCCAGATACGTGAAGAACAGGCAAGATTCCGATTCGGTCGAGGGTGCGTTTAGCGTATTTTTACCTTGCGACGAATCTTGGAACATCGGCACTGTTACGGACAGCCGACAGTCGTGGTCTTTTTGGACCTAAAGGCTGCTTTCGATTTAGTTGCTCGTAACGTTCTCTGGAGTTATTGATAACGTTCTCCTTCACAAGGGTGTACCAGGGAAATACGTGAATCTGTTGCGATCACTGTATGCTCACTCTGCAAGGAGAGTGAAGGTTTACAGACAACTGTCCCGTGCGTTCATCACTTCTAGTGGTGTTCGTCAAGGGTGTCCGATTTCCCCCTCTCTCTTTCAATTTTGTCATAGACGACATTCTGGACGGTGTGCTTGAGCAGTCCAGTGAACTTGATGTTGAGTTTCTTCCTGGCGCTAGATTGACCGATCTGGAGTACGAGGACGACATTGTCTTACTTAACCTCTCTACCGAAGACATGCATACCATGCTGAACAAGGTGAGTGACCGGGCTGGTTTGTATGGAATGCACTTTGCACCTTCAAAGTGCAAAGTGCTGCTACAAGACTGGGGCATTTCCACTCCCAATTTCTTCGTTGTAAGTAAGCTGCTTGAGACTGTGAACAGTTTCACATATTTGGGTAGCACTATCTCGTCAGCCTGCAATATTGCTGATGAGATATCAGCGAGGATAGCAAAGACACGAGTCGCCTATGCCAAACTGCGTCATCTGTGGCGTCGGAAAGACGTCCGGTTGTCGCTGAAAGGAAGGGTATATAATGCCTGTGTGCTTTCCGTTTCGCTTTATGGTTCGGAAATGTGGCCTGTTCACAAGAAAGATATCAACAGGCTTGCTGTGTTTGACCATCGTTGTCTCCGCGAATTGGTCCATACCAAGTGTACTGATCGCGTGAGCAATGTGGTCGTTCGCCTGCGCGTATTCCGGAACGCTCGGGATGCGCAATCAATTGGTCAACTAATTACGTTGCACAGCTTGTGATGGTGAGGTCACGTACTCCGTATGTCATCTGATCGTTTACTGTACCGGGCATTATATACTGAGGCCACCAACAGTTGGGTAAAACCGCGTGGTGGTCAAGCGACAATGTGGTCACGAAATATGAAGACCTTGACTGCTCCATTGAGCAAAGTGGGTAGGTGTCGCCTGCCTGGATGGGGTCCTTGTGATCACTCAAACCGCTGGTTAGAGACGCTATCGGAGATAGCGATGTGTCGCAGTCACTGGCGTACCTGTATTCATACCATTTCTAGTTCTTCCTCTTAGTCTTCTTTTAATAATTTTCAACCTTGTTAGTAACGTTTTCTCCTAGGATAATCCACGTCACTGTTGACTTGAACGGCGGTCCGAGCCCCAGCACCTTTTGGTCAGGCTCATGGCTGCTGTGATGTTGATGATGATTTTCAAAACTGTCAGCTTCGGATATGGGAGTAAAACATTTCTGATTTCCAAAGGAGTAGTACTGTATATTATTTTTCCAGCCCGTTGTTTTTGTGTTCATCGGCAGCTACTTGTTTTCTGTTCACCGTATTTCTGTGTGTTGACTAATCGTGTATACCGATCTATCATGTTTTCCCACTGAGGTTATCATAAGCTTGCTGCGGTTCCTCAGCTTTATTGGGGAAAACAACCACCGGTTCTTCAACCTTTTCATGTGGAATAATGTTTCTTTTGTGTGTGAATGTCCTCTGTATTTTGAGGTTTATTTCGTGTATGTAAGTGCTATCTAATGGTTGTGGGATTGGGTTGACTTGTGCTTACAGTGTTTTTAATACAATCTCTGTCCAATAGGACAGTTGCATAAGTTGAAAATGTGTAACATATTCCGATATCGATCTTCTATAGTCATTCTAATATGAAACTAAAAACGTGGTGCTGCACGGTGTATATACGAAGCACACGGTTTTTCGTCGTGGATTTATTTAAAATAAACTTGTATTGTTGTACGTTCTGCTGCAGCTAGAGTGTTTATAGCACTGGTTCACATGATGTAATGACAAAACTCTTCCACTCAATAGGGTGAACGATTTTGTGACTACACAGCGTGCGAAGAAGTTAAGACGTATACAAAATACATGTGCTTGTTTATAGTAACGTGAATCAGCCATTCGAGAGTTCGATCGACCTAGTCCCTGTGTGTGTGCGCGCTTGCACGTATGTTGATATGTATATGATATATACAAGCTGATATACCTGTATACAGGTCACTTTCAAGTTGGCTTAGATCTTACCATTGGGGTCCCTACCTTAGTTGGTTCCGAGTGACGAGGGTTTCACTTTCGTCCTTACCTTTCATCTGGCTAACCAATATTCTCTGACCCGATCACAAAGT
This sequence comes from Paragonimus skrjabini miyazakii, assembly GCA_014338405.1. NCBI lineage: Eukaryota > Metazoa > Platyhelminthes > Trematoda > Plagiorchiida > Troglotrematidae > Paragonimus > Paragonimus skrjabini miyazakii. Next base: position 15,641 of record JTDE01021252.1, on the reverse strand, counting down.
TCACCACCTACAATTTCCAGTCATATTTCCTCTAGTTTACCCAGGATACGGGGGGTGTAAGTGGTGACCATTTTTCGCAAATGTTCTTTTTGGCGGATGTTGAATAAACTAAAGTGTTCCTGTCCAAGTAAGGTACTCTTCTGTATCACCTTTCCATTGGAATGTGATAGTGAAAATGTGGCCAAATTTTGTTATTGTTGCTACTGAAATGCGAATAGGTCAGTAAAACTAGAACAACTTTGATTTAAAAGTATCCTCAGGTTTGATAACTGTCAACTGTTATTTCCCCTCGAAGTTTAGTGATCTAGTGGTACATACATATTGCAATTAAAATCCTGTATGACAGTATCCACTGCGACTGCTTTCACTCATTATATTGGTACTCTCGTTACTGGTCACAGGTGAAGGTCACTGTTCTATTCGTTGCAAACAGTGATGGTAATTCGTATTTAAGTCACACTTTTATCGCAGCTTTCACATTCAAATATACTTTGGGAGTGGTTTGTTGCGAGAGAGAAAATGACAGTCGAGTTTTGTTCCTGTCGAAGCTCGTCAGCTGTGCTCATTCTAGTTCTAATCAGGTGTTGAATTATGGTAGTCTTGCTTATGAGACAATCGTTTCTATCATCGCTACATTAACAGCATAAGCGAACTGTCACTTTAAAATTCCTAGCCATGGTCGATCATGGCTTGTAGTGAGCTAAAAACCTTCCTTTCTGGTTCGTAGACTAAATGCAAATAAGGAATATAAACCATGGATGATCGACCCTCAGCCTACTTCCTGAGCATCTGACTCGCAGTCCCAACATAAAATGTCGTGCTTATCTGTATTGACCTCATGTATGTAATATCGCGTCAGGTTCAATGATATTTACTTGACCGACCACTACTCGTTTTACAAACCGTATGAACCACGCATCCTTGTCATCTGATAGGTTAAGGGCGCCGGTGCACATCCACATCAGAGGAGCCAAAAACCTTTACGTAGTCAAACGCTATATAGTAGGATAGTTTGCTTTATCTTCAGTAACGTCATTAGCTGTAGATGGATGTTGTCTGCTATCATCTTACCAACTTGGTATCCGGCTCCTTCTCGAAAGAAAACTGTAGGTGTAGACAGTCGACCGTTCAGTCAACTTATCGTACTGAGTCCATCAAGTGCGCACAAAACGACTCACTCCATGCATGACTGGACAGTCTCATTCTGCAAAACCTATTTGATCCATATTCCTGAAGGTTAGGGCTTATCCGTGTTTCGCTGCATATTCAACCGTGTCCACTGGCAATGACGACGAATTTCAATCAGTTTTGACATGTGGAGTGCAGGAATGAAGGGGAATGGGTAATAACTGTTACAACCGAAACAGCACTGTCGATATTTGCACGTTTTGAAAAGCATCGCTGTTCCAGCGTTCCCTACTAGGTCGTCGTTTTAGCATACCAAATAACAGGGAACAACAAAATTGAATCTGGTCATATGCCAATTAGTTTGTGGTATTCTTACCTCTATTACGTTGGTACTCAAATCGATTTACTGTTGGATCAGCGCATCGTACGAAGAGGCATAAAAGTGCAAGAATGATACGCCGTGTGTTTGTTTCATTCTGATCCCCATCGCAACTGCTCCGAAACGCAGACGCACTCTGACAGTAGGCTTGGATTGCAGTTGTTTGTAGAATAAATCATTCTATGTGCGTGATGGGCTGACTGTACCAGCTTCATCATCATACACAACAATACATCAGTGGTTCACACTGATGCTTAACTACCACGCAACCACGAATGAAAAAAAAGCAAACCTTGTGCAAAAAGGAGAAGAAAAAGGGGGACGGAAAGGGACTTAACTACTACAAGTGGCTACGTTTACAATCAAACCTACAGCATCAAGGTGCCTACACCTTGCAAATAAACAACCGAGCTGTAAGTGAAAGTAAGGCGTCGTCAGCAAGACAGCTTCCTTACGGCTTTCACTGCCCCACGTTAGTAAATGTACTCACTTCACAGACAACTCGGCCAAACAACAACAACATTCACGCCACTGAGCTCGGTTAGCCACCATCTCACCTAACGTCTCAAGCCACCGACTCTGTGAGTCACCAAGGCCCCAGCCTGGGAGACGAACCCGATCTGCAGTGACCAACTCCTCCGTAAACGATTACATTTGTCTTCGCTAGGTCATCATCTGTCCACCTCGCACCTTGAGCCAGTCGGCCGCAGCGTCGGCAAACAGTACTCGGTGTGGCAGACGACTAACTGGCACCCTCAGTACATGACCTAACCATCTAAGTCTGTGCAAATGTAGTGACTGAATAAAAGAATTCGTTTGACACTTAGTGCTAAACACCCGCTTCCTAACCTCCTCGTTGCTCACTCGCTTGTGCCACCCGATACGAGTGATTGAACCATCCACTGAAGCTGAGGTTCGCAATTGCATGTCGGTTCTCAAACATATAAGGCAGAGTCAATGTGCCAGTTTGGCTAAATGTTCACTGTAATCTCATCTCCGTTCATTCACATTCTGTTTCCATGTTTCATGTCTGGTTTGTGAGTTTAAGGAGGATTTTTTTCGAGCACCTATATGAATGTATCTGTTCTACTGATCTAGCGGCTCCGAAACGTTTTCAGCGTGTATTCCATTACCAAACTCGACGTCACTCATCATCATCATCATCATAGACAGCAATACATCACTACTCCTTTAGTTTAGTAGACGCGACACGGTTGCTTCCCTCCTTCGGCGTGTATCATGTGAACGCGTTGGCTAATACCTTGACGACTTAACACATTTTACAAAACCTAGTTTGGAGCCGCACACATACTCAAAGGTCAGTGCGATGGATGAGTTTGCTCGTGATATTTGCTTAGCAATAGAAGGCTTAATGTCACACAAAAGCGATCTTCGATCCCCGATGCACATTCTGACACTCAGGCCTCACTATCATTTCACAAACTATTTTTGTGGTTGCCATTCAGGAAGAGGGGCGCATCATGATACTCGATGTCGGCCTATGTTAATTGCCGTGCATTGAGGGTTTCTAAGAGTGACAGATAATTCCAGTAATTCACAGCACAATGAGTCAGTTCACAACACTTAGAACTAGGTGACCGAAAAACGTCCTGCATGCGTTCTCAGTGTT
>JTDE01021252.1:0-12404 GCA_014338405.1 Paragonimus skrjabini miyazakii | reverse complement strand
ATATATATATATATATATATATATGGAAGACAGACCGACAGACGAACACGGTGAGCGGCAGAGCAATCACATTCCGACGCATTTATTTGTTTGATAACGGATCCTAGTGTGGATTTGAAACGTCACAATAAATCGTTCACTACTCAGTGTTTGCCCTTTTAATACCTTAAATATATATATATATATATCGGAATCTGTGCTGAACGGTTTTGAAGGCGAATAAGAAATCGTTAGACACGTTTAGTTTGTGAAGTTCAGCACTAACTGAGGGGAACTGGTGGAGGAAAACCCTATATTTAACTTATCAAGCTTGTTGCGTGCATACTTCAATACACAACAACAACAACAACCGACTATCGTCAGTGAGCCGTCGAGCTTATCTTCACACCACCACATTATTTGCGATGCTCAAACTATCTATAGGTTCGGCTTGATGTGTTAAATGCGAGCATCAAATATGCGCTCGAAATTATCTATTGACGGCGATGTTATAACGTTATTGCAGGATGTTGCAAACTGGACGTCGAAAGACTGGGTGTTTTTTTCATACCAAATGGCTTACTTAATGCTGTAACTCTGGCGGTGTTCCCCTGAGGTATGGTTGTTTAAGCCAAACGATAGCCGGGTGACGCGGATAATGAACAATCTTGAATGCTAAGAATAAATCTCTCCGTAACTGTCAGTAGTGCATTTAGGACTACCCCTGTTAACACAGCTTAGTTGGATAAGGTAATGGACATAGTATCGTAACCCTTTTGATAGCTGTTCGTTTTATCGTCTCAATCGGAACATTGCCTTTCATAATCCAAAGGTTGAAAACTTAGGCATTTACCTCAGGGTGATGGTTTGCCATCGAGAAAAACAATCTGCGTGAAACGTTGTGAACGACCCAACGAGTAACTCAAACACCGAATGTGTCCTCTGAATTACTGACGCTTAACTACGAAGTAGGCTATGATCATTTGTATCCCTCTTTCCTGGGCCCCGTTCGCTGGTAGTAATTTTTTTGCCATTAAAAAGATCTCTAGCACTTCCGAAACGGTATACATTCGTGCTCCTGTATTTATTTGTGTCGAACTATAGTCAGTTGCTGAACTATGTAAAACGTTCAAATAAATACATCCCTGTCTGTGTCATGTTAATAACTGTAACATGATTCTCCGCGTATTATGGTGGGCAGTTGACTGGTCGTGGACTGTCGAACATGACCAAAGTAAAACAGCGGAGTTCTCGGTATGGATCTCTATGACTTACAGCTATGCGCACTATACCAATTTGAGAATGAGTCTTCAATATTTCAACGGTGACCTCGAAGCCACAGGATTTGGTAATTATCGACACCATACGACGCTTCATATAAAGTATTAAGTAGTATACTGGGTCGTATGTTCTAGACAATTTTAGAAAAGCAGCCTCAACCGGTTTTTCTTCATCAGTCAGTTTGTTCGTTCTTCCCAAGTTGTAAGTGAATCACCGGTGCACGAAAATCACCTTCGCATTCAATGTTGACTATCACAATATAACATGAATTAAATGCTCATACAGGTGATCAACGCCCAGACATTGAACGATCTTTGAGACGACCGACGATAATACAGTCGACCTGTAATTAGCAGACTCTCGATCACCATTACAGATGTGCTATGCATTAAAATTCTGTTACTTATAAGTGGTGTGGCACATTTTAATAAGTGTCACAATTTCAATGCTTGACAGTGGCGCCGGTAAATTTCGTCATGAACCGTTTGAAAAATCCTGTTGGAGCAGTCAAGCTTCTTTATCATTTTGTGGCTTCCATATGATACGGTAAGTTTAAGTGTGAAATTTCTGAGCTTTCGACGTGGCTTCGTAGCTTGGCTGGTAGAGTGCTTATCGCGTTCGGGCATGCCGTTTCTGTCGATAGTTCGATTCCAGCGAAGGTCCAGATTTTTCCAAATTGAGTCTCATTTAGGTTACGCAGTCTACCACGCTAATAATTAGTGAGCAGTATTCATCGTATGTTTTGTCAGTACTCATCCACAGATGCCTCTTCTGAACCGATTGTTTCACTGTTAGTAAGTAACTTGTGCAATGCCAAAATGTTTCTCTCCGCCTGTGATATCTAGAGTGCCTAATCAGTGCATATCTGTCGCGTATACAAGGAACTGTCATCCCGTAACGGATAAGTTGTTACATCAAGAGAAACGGGTATAAATAAGCTCTCAGATCATGGATATCCAATCCACCTTGTGAATTTTGGTTACAAAATTGTGAGTAGAAGAGCCTTTCTCTACTTCGCCTGTCAGTCCATACACCACTGGTGGTTTACCATGAAGTTGTAACTGATTAGAATGGAATTTAACATGCGGGGTTTCTACGAGGTTTTCCACCGCCTGATTCGGTTAGGTAAACATTCAAGACTTCATTATTCAATTGAGAAATTGACAATTTAATTTGAGCATGAATCCCGCTACCGTTAAATCAGAAACTAGTCTACGAACGAGCCGAGTTTCGTTGCTAATTGGTTCAGCTGTATCAGACAGCTTGATTACATGCAGCCGTTTCAGTTTCCTATATCTGCCCCTAAAATGCATAGTCACTTCGACCTAAGAGTTGTTGTTTGTATTAGAATGATTACGTGTGCAAATATGGATAAATGATTGACGGACAGAACAGACTGTGCAGCCTGAATACTCGATAATTGATGTTTGATCTTTTTAAGCATAGGTCTCTCGTTCTGTTTGGATCTGCCCGATGCGTTTTATTAACAATCATATTGATATTTCTGTTCTTAGTTGGTTTCATTAATATATTTCATTTTTCGGTCAGATTCGAATACGCGGATCAAATCTGGAAGAAGTCTACTACCTATATCAATTTTCCTATTGAGAAGTTGGAACCTTTACAACCAGGAACAAGTTACGGGTTGTACGCGGTTGTGGTATGTAGAAACAAAGGCGTTTGCATGTTTGTTCATTACCGTCATGTTTCTAGTACACTAGATAGAAATTTGTTCGTTGTTTCTTGAATCTTGCAGTGGTAAGCTTACGTATCATAATTGGATATATGTTTAATTTACGAATCAGATTTCAACAGTTGCAGGTTTGATCTGTTTAACGTTTATTGTAAATACCGTAAATTAGAAATACTTCATGAAGCGCTACTTAGTCTAGGACAACCTTCCGCATTTGAACAATCATTCGCACTTCGCGATATCTTGTTCGCAAGGTGTGATGAAGACCTTGTAACAGGTTTGTTTTGTGAGTTTTATTAGGTTGATAAGATGAAACTGATTTTACTGGATGTAACGAAGTTCCGAATAGCGAACAGCAGGGTGTGTAAGACTGCGTTGATTGGTAGTCGAGTCAGTGGAGCTCTAATTGGAGTCTTGAATAAGGGAGAATAAATCCCATGTTTTAAAGTCAGTTGGTTCTTTTATTTTACGTTGGGTTGTTTTTTCAAAAGTTGGTGGACAAATTACGCGACTTAAACTGATTCAAGCCACAGGCAAGTACTCCTACCACACCATTACGCAGTGTCTAACCGTCAACACAAACGCGGCTCTCTCGGGTGCAAGTTCCGTCAATATTTCCTTTATTTTACTACCGGTTCTGTTTTGTAATGAGTTTGTACAAATTATAGTAATTGCGTTATAAGCTGCTAGCTATCACGGCTAATCTGTTATGGCTCTCTGAGAGGCCAGTCGCTTGCCTGAAAATTTGTGCTTTTTACCTTGTCTCACTTTGTAGTCTAGGTAGAACAGTCCTTTGACTAAATCTACTCACTATGCCCTTTAGCTGTTTAAAAAGCGAATGAATGTAAGTTTGTGGCACTGCATTCCTTCACGACAGGTTGCAGTAGTTCTTCTCAAACTGACTTGAACCCACAGCCACGTTACGCACGGTGTCCTCCTCTTCAACACATTGGCTTATCACTGCCCCTCAGACGTTCGTATATGCACATGTTCATTTGCGCAGTTAAATCTGTAACACATCATCGGCTCCACCCTGTAGTTAATGAACTTACTTGGGAGTACGTGAGATCGTGTTACTGGTAATCGACCTGGTCGTACATGACAGTTTTAGTTTATCCTATTCCTACTTACCACATAATCAATAAGCGAATTGGGTGCGTATTTGCATTGTCCGAGAAGTTACTGGAAAAGTTATTCTAATGGGTAATCGGGAAGCAGGTTGATATAGAATAACAAACCACGTTTAGCGAAATTTCTTCTACGCAGATAGATAGCTCAGCGGGTTCCTTTCAAAAATGAACACCACATTTGTGTTCTGCTCTTACGAGAGCCCGTTAGTAGTGCGTCCTCCTGCTGCTGCTTTAATTTCTGCTGTGCCTCTCCTTCTCATGAGGCAACCCTGTTGAACTCTCCTCAAGTGACCTCATGTGAAATACTTTTGAACTAGCATCATCATCATAACAGCTGTGAGCTTGACCAAAAGGTACTGGGGCTGGGGCCGCCGTTCAAGTCAACAGTGACGTGGAATATCTTAGAAGAAAACGTTACTAAGAAGATTGAGAATTGTTGAGGGGAGACTAAGAGGAAGAAGCGGAAATGGTATGGATACAGGTACGCCATTGACTGCGACACATCGCCATCTCGGATAGCGTCTCTAACCAGCGGTTTGAGTGATCACGAGGACCCCATCCAGGCAGACGACACCTACCCACTGTATACCGAGCAAACTGGTCATCACTGATTGGTGTGCATATGAATCATCATCTGCCAGCATTTATTGCCCACGTTCTTATTGGTCCTGTGTCCTCGTTTCTTTCGAGTTATTTTGCTTCTTTTTTGTCTTGTAACACTCTTATGTTCATCCGCAATCCAATCACGTATACCTCAATGTTTTCGAAATTTTATACGAAAAACCAGACTTATATTCATACACTTTCATCGTTTTGCTACTGATGGGGCTCACACAATCCAGAGTTGACTCACACACTTCCGTCTGCATTCCATTTCTTCTACAGAACCATTTTGGCTCAATGGAAAGCGGTCATTGTAAGTCCCGATCACGAGTTAATCGTGTTGTGGTAACCTGTTAAGTCGTTTTTTCCGCTCTGATAATATTAACCGTGGCAGTTATTTTACTCACTAGTTCGATTCTTTAATCTGATGCCATTTAAGCCTTCTTGTCAAAGGTCACTTGCCACTGCTGGCGGTTTTTTTGTGATCGAAAATTATTGTTTATTCACACTATATGCACTGTGAACGCAAGTCGCCCCATTTGATTTTGTTCTGACAAGAACCCAGTAATATACTTACCCATGCCCACTTCCTTATAACTGTTGCGCGCCTTAACGAATCAAAACTTTAAAAAACACGCTGAAACGCAAAATCTCGATACTTTATCTAACCGCTAATGAACATTGCTAGCTCTACTTCCATCAAAAAGCTTTCGAAAGTCTGCAGAACAACAAAACTTTCATCCTTCGAAGTCACACCAGATCCTTACCATCTACCTCGTTTTTCTGACTTATTTTAGTACACGATACGATAGGCGGTAGGTTGATATTCTCAAAACATGTATCGGTCAATACAACTTATGCGTGAAACCAACGCTTATACCCTCATGTTGCACTTGGTGTTCTAGGTGATGGACTGACGACCTAGGCCCAACATTACGAAGCAGCTAATATAACAACCCAGGAAATATGCGGAGGTTAATAAATGTCTTCCTGGTTTCATATCTTGATTACTGTGTTGATCGGGTTAATCAACAGAATGGACACGGCCACTCTGGTAGATGGACTCCTGAGCCGAAGTATCCTCATCGACATAATGCACAAGCACTATTTCCTGACATGTTTACAGTCGTACACTGTATGCCAGTTTACTGTAGGCATCTGAAACAGTGTACACAGCGTCACTGACTAGGGTGATGTCACTACTATATTCCAAGTCTGGGCCAATTACCGAGGAATTGCTCTTCATCTCTTTGTCAACGTTCGGCCAGGACGCCATATAAAATGTCAACGTATAACTACTCAGGTCACTGGGGTCAGGTTGCCCCTCGTGATATCAATGGAAAAACTAACATCGGGTAGTATTTTTCACAAGATTAGCTCAACGTTGTTTGGTTCCGCTCATTGCATTTTCACCTCTGTTTTCATTATCTTCAGATACCGCCTTCTGTCGTGGCATTCGCGATGGAGATTGGTACGAGTACGATGATAGTAACGTGTCTCGGATAGCCACATCTCGCATTAAGGTATGTTTCATCTTGTTAATCATTACGTGGGCCGCATTCGTGCAGCTATTTCACCACTGTGGGAGCTATTCGGCTCTTCAGTTTTGTTTTACGCGTAGTGATTTGTTCTTCATGCACGTATTTTTTTTATTCGGCCCGGAAAGACATACTTGTATTGACGAAATTCACAGATAACTAGTAACTTTTTGTGGTAATAGATCTGTGTTCATCTAGAAATCACCCAACAACTGTTCAGTTTTCCTCTCAATCTTTTGACTAACCGCAACCTAGTTTGCTAACCATGTTAACGATTACAATATGAGCTGCACTAACCACACGTGCTCATGTACAAATATGCGGCTTTTGAGGTATGTTGCCGAGATTTAACACACGCTGATGGCTTGATATTACGAGAATTCTATAGAAACTAAGTTTTCAAAATCTCATCCTCTCTCAAACTTTAGAGTCTGCATCGAGCGGTGTACAGTTTATCAGATTTGCAATTAGTACGCTTGTCCATTGGCTGCGTGGGCATAATACACTCCGATTGAGATGTCTTACTCGAGTCATTGTACTTCATATTTTGACCCACGAGGCTGCGTTTACTTTCCATGGAAACCGATGGTCATTACGTCGTTTCTTACGTCCTTCGAACGACAACGGTAGTCGGTCACATTCATATCTTTCGAAGATTCTACCTAAATGAAACATGCGTAATTTTCTAAGTTTCACCAAAGGATGCGCTCGGTCCACGCGGTTATCCGTATTCCACCGCCTTTATCCGTTCGAAGTCCAATTGTGTTCATTTGTTCAGGTTATCAAGCGGTGCTTTCGCACTCATTGAAGCTGATGCTCATCTGTAATGCATGCACAGTCTCATTATGTCAGAATTTCGTCATATCTCTGGGTGAGCCATTCATGGCTCACATATTTGGTTGTGATCACAGTATTGGGTTTTACTGTACATTGGGTTTTTGGGAGCATTTCTGAAAGCAATGACGAGAGTGGTGTTTAAAAGCGTTCATTCTCGTTGCGTTTCCTCTGGAAGCAGCCCAAGTTGCTCTGATTTTTTCATTCAACCAATTTTGCATTCTTGAGTTTCAGGCAACACCTCACATAGCCTCAGTACGTTTGGTTAAACTTGATATGATCAGCGGATATTCTGCTGTCCAGTGTCGCTTTGCCATGATTTGACAACTTGTGAATTTGATATCACTTAAATCTTCCGCCAAAATCTATCTGAGTGACCACGGGTTACCGATTTGAAAAAAGTATTTGGCATTTTCATCAACACTTATTATCTGTGAAATTTGACCGAGTTTTTATCATAAGTTGGCTGATTGAAACTCAACTGGATGACCAGGGTTCCCATAAAATTTTAGATGTTGATATACGTATGATGAATTCGATCGTTTTTCACACTATTATTTCACCGTTGTTAACCAAAATTCTACTTTTCTAGAGCAATGCTGCCTACATTCTCTTTTATGAACGTCTCCCACGTACCCAGATATTTTCGGATCAGAAAGAATTATCTGCTTAGTTCAGATTTATAAGGATTGAATACCTCTTCCTCCTTCTGGGTGCCGAATGTTTTCCCTAACCGAATTCCGTGCATTCCAGCGTTTCCCAGTTTGTGATCACACACCCGAGATTTACAAGAATCTGCTTTCATTTGCAGAAATTCCCATGTCTTTGATTCTCTTTGGGTTTGCTAACAAGTGTGTTTCACTTTGTAAGCGCTCTACTGTCAGTGCAATGAGTATGTCAAACATTAGCCCCTATTTCAGGATTATTCCCCTCATATGAATTGCATCGCCGTTTCTAAAAATTGTCACTTTTGTCAGATCCAGAGATTATTTGTTAATTTTCCCATTTGAATACAAACTGTCTTTGACATGGTTATTTCTGATGTGTATTCAACTTTGTTTCCTGTTGCTTGTTGGTAATTTTAAATCAACTTTTTCAACTTATGCATCACAAAGTACGTTCAAACTTGTCTAATGTGGTATTCTCAAAATGTATCACTTTTTAAAAAAGTACCTATTTCCGTCACTTCCCCTATTCCATTCTCCATAATTCTTGTTTCTTGATATTGAGCCGTACCCCCTTGATAGGTTATATATCTCAAAATATTCACATGTCAACTGGCAGCGCATCCCGCATTTTCCGTACGAACATGACCGTACAATGTAGCAGTTAGTTTGGTTTCTCAGCTATCGGTCAGACTGTATCGGCTCGGGTTGGTCAGTCAAGTTTGTAAGTAGCCGCTCGAGAGTCAGATGAGCGTATGGAACTGACGCCCATTCAGTGTTGATTGCATGGATGCAGTTTAACCCCCGACTCATTACAGATGATCAGTCTCTAGACCTTGAACGTCAGGGTAATTCGTGTTTTATTCAGGCTCGTTGACCTGCTGAGCAACAAGTAGAATACTGTCGACTGGAGAAAGATTACGGAAAAATTATCAGAACCGCATAGTACGCTAATTTCAGTAGCCAAATCTATGGGTGTATTCCGAATAACAGTCCAAAATGTCATCATCCTGGGTGGCAGTTAAGCATCAGTGTCAACCGCTGATGTATTGCTGTCTATGATGATGATGATGATGATGCTATCAGGAAGTACGTTGAAAATGGATCCTCGTGAAAGAGATATCACTTATGAGTGGGACTAATTATCGACGATGTCAACGAAACTGCTTTACAGTTGGTCGTGTGGATGCGAAGAAGACAGACTTGTCAGAGTCGAAAGTTTTTAAAGACTAGCTAAAACTAATTCTGTTTCCTGGCGTGACCTCCACTCTTCATCATCGTTAATTATGAGATGCGCGATGAGTCCGTGTTTGCACGGTCACTCACATAATGCCCGGATGACTCGTTCAATCATTACCTTCTGGTGATCCGAGGCAAACAAACTGAATATAAGGCTGTATTGCATCCTGCAGTTTTTTGTTCGATACCACCTCCCACTGCACTGCTGGGGAATTTTCCGATATCCAGCCGATATTGTCGCCATCTCGCAATCCCAACTCAGTTCTTTGGCCGATGACTGGTTATCTCTCTTTAGTCACCAATCTGCTTAAACGCCGTGGTCCGCTGTTACCTATTTAAGAACTCCGGGTGTCAGTTCGTACACCCAACTCATCTGTTCAAATCATGCGATAATTGTCTTTTGTTTCACTTCACTTGATAACCAGCATGGCTTAATGATGAATAACCGAAAATAGGCTGTTTCTCCAACCGCCTTTTACCTCTAACTATGAAAACATTAACCAGAGTGAGTAAGAAGGTCAGATAATGGAGATAGTGAACTGCGTGATTGCTGATGTTTACGCAATCATTGTTCCAAATTGAGCATTGAGATTGCTTGTGGGTTAGTGGAAAATGAGTGCGTGCACAAACCTCCTCTGAACGCAGATGTCAGAATTATATAACCGGATACTTTTTTCCATATAATTGTCATTTTGTTTATTGTCGATAAACTTTCGTATTTCAAACATGCGAATTCCTTTATTAGACGTCTCACGCTTGCTTATCGTAAGTTGAGGCCTAATCAGCGATTGGCTGATCACGCGACCAAGTAGATAGAATTCTCCATTCATTTTTACTGTGCAGATTTAGTTTGGAAACTGTAGATCTTGGTTGCTTGCTTAACCCGCCCACCTCGATGAGAGAATGGCGCAATCCTACGCTGATCCGTGTTGAGATCACAGCATGTCATCACAAGGGGAACTTTGTTTGCGCCCAGAGAAGTTGAGTCGAGACACCAACACACACGCACATAAGATAACAACAGAACCATATGGCTATAACCTGCGTCTATTTGACTAACTTTGGCGTCAGTCTTTTATTGGGGTAAATGCCCAGAAGTCGCGAAAACAACCAGATCTTTGATGAGACTCGTATGCGTGGTCTTCTGAGCAATGGGAGGACTGGGGAACAGGGTTAATCATAAAACTGTCCACAATTGATTGCATGCCGATGTGATAAGCTGCACAATAAAGCAGCGATGTGGCCGGAGTGTGCATCTTTTGACAAAAGAAAAAATTGACGAATTCATTAAGTCGGTTAAGGACGGTCCAGCCGTCAGTTTCTAGATTATTCATTTGTGCACGAAAGCTCACGTCGAGAACAATCTATTGTTCACTACTAAATGAAGATACTCCAATTATCGCTTGATAGATGTAAGAAAGCTTCATCGTATAGCTTTTGAGAAAGAACTGGGAGAACGTTTCGTTTACCAACTCATGGTATGTCATGGACAACAACACACGGTTTATCGGATCGATGGGACCATTTTCAACTTGGTCTGCCGTGAGATGTTCGTTAAGAAATGCAAAGATGCAGAATTGTCACCAGCTGTCGCGGGTAGCAATTTTCAATCGAGCGATACCATGAACGGAGCCAGGGTGGTACATCGTGCGCTCAAAAGAAGGTCTTAAAACATGGTGAATAGTGCAAGCAGTGGCTATTGGTGTTGGTGAAATAGCTAAAAGTACACATCACTAGTAAGAACGTTGTAGTGATCCGCGATAACACATTGCCATGCGGCTCTGGAACAGATGTTTCAAGTGCTTATGTATCGAAGTGGACAGCTGCAAACTGGCACTAAACTCCCTCTTGTTGAACCCAATCGAAGGTGTATGGGGTATGATAAAGGTAAAAGTGAGACGATAGTTCCTGCCAATTTTGCTTTTTCTTACAGGTCGGTGATCCGACTGACATACTAAGCTAACGGAGTGTGAGTTGCGTTTGTTGGAGAACGTTGACGCAACTTGTCTAACAGAGTTGTCTCCACTTAACTGCTATAGGTTTGTCTCTCAGGCCCTGATATTCTGTACTAATACTGTTAGCTGAGTGTGAAATTGGGTAGCATGTTTTCGTTGTAAGATTGTGGCACTTCTCTCTTTAGGGCAGATATATTTGTTTTGGCACACTGCGATTCTGTAGGTGTATGTTTATGTGCTTTTTCCTCATTATGTGATGAAATTAGACGGTGGGTCCTAGGGGTTCGTATCATGATACTAGCGGTGAGGGTTACGTTGATATGTGACAAAAGCTTATCGGACGTGCTACCTCGTTCAGTTTATAATAACTGGCGTGTCCTAATCAATCACCCATTATTAACTAACAATGAGGTCGTCTAAATGCGGAATCATACGATGCGCGAAGGAGTTATTTGACCAACAGTTTTCTGATCTAAAGGTTAGGAAACCAACAACCAAGAAATAACGCAAAACGGAACCGAACTAATTAATCGTCGGCGTTCTCACTGCCTAAGAAAACTCTGTGACTGATAATTCATCCAATGACTTATGTGCAGTATCTACCTAGTGATCGATACTGAATGAGATTACCTTTACTCAACCACGTACACGAATTCGCCCAAGGTAATTAAATCATATCTGAATTGAGAGTTGACAGCTCTTTGTCGTCGGCAACAAAATGCAAGCGTTCGGAAGGCATCAGTTACTGGAAGTTTTAGCGATGTGACCTACGAAAAAGAATGTCTTCACTGTATTACTACTAGAGAATCCATTTTTTCCGTCCTCGAGAAAAAACGATTAATCTAATCAGAATTAGTGGAACTGTCCAGAACGGTCGAGAGGTAATCCGGGTTATTTTTTTACTTGTCTAACCTTTATTCCGCTATGTTCATTGGTGGATTAGTGACCTCCACTATTATTTTCGATAACTATCCTTCCATTTCCTAATTTGAAAATGCTTTAGGTTCACTATGCACCATATAAATGCTTTGTAATTTCACTATCTTCGTGAACGCCTCGTCAGCAATACCACAGGTTGATGAAATGACACTACCCAGGTATGTGAAACGATCGACAGTTTCTAACGACTTGTCAGCGATAACGAAGATAAAGCTAATGCCAATTTTATCTGTACACTTTGAAGTGTATATCATACAAGCCGGCCATATCATTTAACCGATTTAGTATGGTTCTCTGCGGAAGAACTAAGTAAAGGAGAAATAAGTCTCACGGTCCTTACACCGATTCTTCGTAAGTTTCCTTTTTAGTTTACACCGGCATACTGAATAATACAATATTGTGTGGTTCTGATCATTGCTGCACACAGTAGATGTCATCAACGCTACATCAGGCTTTGTAATGTTTGTCTTGTATAAACGGGGTTTCATTTATTGTTTATAATTTCGTTGAATGTTGTTTCTACATGACAAACCTTCTTGCAACTTTGA
>JTDE01021251.1:54309-68003 GCA_014338405.1 Paragonimus skrjabini miyazakii | reverse complement strand
TCCCACTTCTGGTAGTTACTCTACTGATCACAGCATGTTCAGCTAATCATAGGTATATTCCATCACTTTCCACCCAGATTCCTGTCCTCTTCGTCCCTTGCTTGGGTCTAGAATACGAATCAATATGTGTGCTTTCAACGTTTGCAGTCTAAGGCAAACAGTTAAACAGACTACTCTCGCACGGAGGTTAGACTCGTTAAGTAATGATATCTGCCTCAATTCAGAGGCTAGAATCCAGACAAGGATCCAACGTATCGGACTAGAAGCACCTGCTGCAGTATTATCAGTTTCCCCAGGCACCGACCACTTCAAACGAAGACTGCTTTATGGGATACTACCACTGAGGAAAGGGATGCTTTAGCAGATGGGGACCTCTAACTTTTATCGGTACCTCAGTTCGTTACTGGAAGTGGAAGTAATTTTGTAGCGAAGGGGCGTCCACTAAAGCACAACCTTTATTGTCCAACACGCTAAGTCACATGCTACGTGCGCGCTCGCGTTTATGAGTCAGAATTCTAGTCCACAACACCCCGAGGTTTCCGTTCACGCGTCGTGTGCACTTCTACCCGGTTTATGTGGATGATCGGCGCCTTCTATTCGGGGGTTTTCCGCCTGCCAATCTTCGTCCGTTAGTCTGATTCCGTTGAGCGATGGCTCGTCCGGTCGCTGGTGTTGTCCTCCATTTATCCACTTTGAGCTTTGACTGTCCTCCGCGACCGTTTCGAGATATTCCCCCGAGTGTTGGAATAACCGAACTTCCGATTTCGTTGTCCATCCTATTTTGCGTGCCATGTCTCGCCCGTTGGTCCGATCCGATCGAGCGATGACTCATCCGATTGCCCCCGTTGTCCGCCATCCGATCGTTGAGGCCTTGTAGACGTGCCTCCCCCAGCGTTGAGGCATTCCGCGGAGTGGTTGAATATTCGCCCCTCCGACCTGACAGTCCTCCACAATTTGCCTTTAAAAGAGTTACCCACCTCTTAGCCAAGCCAAGGTCCTTTAACTTCAGCTCGGTTTGGTCGCGTATCGTCTTGTTGTCACCACGTAGTTCCTATGTGGGTAAAATGGTAAAAACCCACTTTACAACACAAGCTTTTTCATAGATGTATCAGACTTTGTACATTTGTATGCAATTGAAACATGAACAAATTAATGGTCCCTCCCTTTGAATAATATATGTGTTTATCGTAGTCCGGACTGCTGTTGATTCTGATAGAAACAATCGAGGTAAAAAAAATGATGGGTAAAAGTAAGAAGCTAGAATGTACTAATAACGAATAGTCAGCAGCCGCGCCACAGTGACCACGCCACTTTACTGGCCACCTGTATTGATGTTCGCGCTACCCTTTTGAACGACACCCAAATACACACATATTGTCGGCTTCAAGCCGCACCTGAGTGTACAACGGATCAGGCTGCCGTTGGTCCCAAACTTAATTCGCAAAGTAGCAAAGCGACAAATAAACAGTTGTGTGAATGAACGTAAATGTGTGATTTAGCAAACAAGCTAGCGAAAGATCTTGGTGGATGACAAATGAAATCGCACAAACGCATTTTTAACCAGTGATCACGACACACTTTCTTAACCTGGAGCATTTCCAAACAGTGATGTGGATTGTTGCACTGTCCTCATACCGATATGTATCACTTCCCAACTTTTCTCAGTGTTGTGGAGCCGTGAACAATTCATGGCGCGGTATCTGCTCCGAGCTGAGACCTTACTAATGTAGACTGTACATTTTTCATCACCTCGGTTCTCCAGACGGAAATCGATAGGCTGTCACTGTACCCAAACAATCAGTCCACTTAACGCGGCTTACTGGCAAGTTCTTCAGCGATCAACTACCGAGATTCGCCTTCCTTCTCAACGGATCATGTCTCAGATTCGCAGTGCCCACCCGTATTGCAAACGTTTCCTTTATCTAGCAATCGCACATCTTTGCAACGCTTTGACTCGGGAAACTTTGCGCAAAACCGTTAGAACACGAAAATTGGTAGATGCAAGCATTTCGTATTGACTCCTCAGTACCAAATTTACAACTGGAATGGTTTTTTATATCGAACAGTTAGGAATGGATGGTCGATTGATGGGTTAGGAAAGGTCACTAAGCCCAAGGTAAGGTCAAGCTCACGAATAATTGTTTCTGAGCCCACCGGGCTGGTTCCAGTTGATTGATTGTGACAACCTCAGCAAACCGCAAGGATATTCTATTGGGATGACGTAATAAGATTCTGAATGCACATGCCGGGTCGATGACGTGACCAGTGGTCAGGATGTGTTTTGCAACTGCGGACACTGGTTGCTTGCGTTTTTCAATGACATTGCCGTTCTTCAGTAATACGGATTTCTGTGCTCATTTAGGCAAATGTTTCTTCACTCTGGAGATCAAGCACCTCTTGGTTCTGCCTATGTAACTTTGTTTGCAATTACATGTAAGTTGGTATATACAATGTGAGGTGGCACCGACAGACTGACCTCCTTTGAGTTAAGGCACAGGCAGCTTCTGGGTTCGAGCCAATACACAAAAGTTCGGCTACGCTGAATGTTCGTTTAATCGAATTCATCAATCTTTGTGTTATTTGATGCACACTGCAATCGTCTTTATTAGGCAACTCTACACAGACCTTCTCCTTTCTAACATGGACGGTGGTTCCGGTCTACTATGCCTTTCTATGGACATTTTTGGATAACTACTCGATTATAGTACAGTTGTGATCAACGCTCGTTCCCCCACAAAACTACCCTGTTTACAAATTTGTTTTTCGTGTGTGAATAATGTGCGCGCTTTCGGTGGACCGGTGTGAAACTACTAAAGTTTTGGTATTGACCGGGTCACGTGGATTTTCCATAGACACCTCTTTTACTAGAGTCATCTTCCCGACGACTTATGTGTATGTCCAGAAACGGCGAACAATTATCAGTCTCAAATTCACACGTTACCTTCAGGTTGGGACGGCAACTATTCAAATGCTGCACTAGGTCATCTATTGCTTGTTTGAACCAACTGAATACTAGTGTATCATCGACGTGGCGTGGCAGATTCGCACTATCTGCGGCCAACTCTTGTTCAACCCTTAACGTAAAGAAGTCAACTAAGATGGGTCCTAGTGGACTTCATGTAGTGGGACATTCGTGAACAGTTACTGAACGTCCATGGAACATATGCACTCATTAGCAAGATTGATGTTGTCCAAGTCACTGATCAATTCAAAGGAATCTTTAACAGAGTAGGCCTGAAACTTTTGTTTTAATGGAGTCAAGATGGCGACTATCCAGCGTGCCAATTTATGCTATGGAGAATTTGTAATTGCCAGGATGGGCCTAAGAGGCATTCCAGACTTATGTGTTTTAAAGAGGCCGTAGAGCTGATTTGTCGACGAATCACAGTTTACGAGATTTTTACGTCATGTCATCGATTATGCACAGTTGTTAGAGAAGTTGGAGATACTGTCTTATGCAATCTTCTATTTCATTGACGTTGTCCACTGTGTCTTTCTGCTGAAACTTCGTTCGGTCCTCTAATATGGACAGCATCTTCTACACATACGCGCCTCTGTCTCAAATGACTGCCCCGGAGCCCTTGTCTGACTACATTTTTTAAATTTAACTTTTGTTAGTGATCGTAGGTGTTGCTTTGTGACAGCACAGATTTCTAACCCACCAATGCGATCCATATCCCTTAGCTTTACTTCCTGTGGTTTAATCCTTACGTTTGCACGGATTTAGATGGCTAAGTAATGTACTAATGATGTCAGCCAGTCGTCTGCCACACAAAGCATTCCTTATCGACGATGCAACCGGCTGGCGCAAGGTAGGACGTGGATAAATGATGACCTGGCGTAGAGAAATGAAATTGTTCACGAAGGGGTTGGCCAATATAGATCGGGTCCATCTCCCGGGGTTAGGATCTAGTAACTCACAGAGTTGGTGGCCGGAAACGTTAGGTGAGATGGCACCTAATCGGACTCAGCGACGTGGACGTTGTCTGTGAAATGAGTGCACTCAATGACATGGGGCAGTGAAGGCCATGAGGAAGCTGTCTCGTTGAGGACGCCTTACTTTCATTTACAGCCCGGTTGTTTGTTTGTATGGTGTAGATACCTTGATGTTGAATGTGTGAATATAGAGCTAGCTATATTTTTGTAGCAGTTGTATCCTTTTTCTTCTTGTGTTTTTTTCTTTCTGTCCAGGGTTAACCTTTTTTCATGAATGTGTGGTAGTTAGGCGTCTGTAGGTGCGACTGCTGTCTTGTTGTCTATGTCGATGATGATGGCGGCGATGTTAACTTACTGTAGTCATCATGGCTTCCGGAGCCGTCGCCGAGCCACAACTTTGACTGTAATTCCTTCCGACCGTTAGCACCCTCACTGAACTATGTGCTGTGTTCAAACCTTTTAGCTTAGGTGTTCCCATCCACTCAACACTGTCGTCTGTCACTGAAAACTTCTCTTAATGTGACAACTTCCCTAGTCGTCAAAGTCGTGGTAAAACGAATCATCATGCTGCATTATGTGGAATCGCAATGTGGGTTCTCAATCTCCTGGTTATACCCACTGTATTTTTGTGACATCTTGATGCGTTTTATTGATTACCAGTGAAGATCAATCTATATATTTTCATGCCAAACTCGAATTGTCTCATGTTTATCTGTTTTATAGGCTGCTACCACTTTTATACGGGATTATTTCGATCAAAATCCTATCAGTCAGTTGGGCATAATCGTGACTATGGATCGTCGGGCAGAATGCCTAACGGAGTTGTCAGGTATTCATTATTTTCGTAACCACGGTCGGATACTGTTTAGCATAATGTTTTGTCTGTGCTAATAATACATGTCTTATCCCGCAGAAATGTTGAAACTTCTGAAAACTTATCAATCTTTTCACCATCTGTGCCTGAAATTTAGAAGTCATCTTGTCTCAACCCTTACTTAGTAGCTCAAATTTTGTCAAACCGGTTCAAGTAGTTGGTCCCGGTAACCGTCAAGTACCATATATGACGGTGATTCTAGCACACAACCTGTATGCAAGTGTCAGAAGGGAAGTCTGGACACTTATCCATTAGACTACAGGGTCGTAGTAGCTGATCTACAGAACGTAATTAGCTAGTTTCCTTAATCGTTGCACTTCACACCCACATACATTCTGCCACAAAACGCGCCATCTCCCTAATAAGATTGATGGTTTCTCTCATTTTCAAGTTTCAGGTACTTAATACAAATCAGAAACAATTGCCATGGTTATACATAATAACTGTTGATGTAATGAACTTTTAGTGTCTCGTAGTTCATCACTTAGCACGGTCACTTCAACGTTTTCTTGTTTGGTTTCAGTCAAACTGTTAACCAACGTGGTCAGTTCTTTGTTTCCTATGGTTATCAAAGTGATTGTTAGACTTACCAAACTGTGTGGCATTGCAAGTTTTCTTCCCTCTTGAGCACGTTCTTAGGAAGTTTAGATCTAATGAACTTACTGATCAATCAAGGGTTCGTATGGGTAAGGTTTTTTGTGGGTACTAGCCATTCTGGCTCGGTATTACCTGTGTTTTGGACGATTGTCATTTGTACCCGGAGGTTTCGAACTTTGAAACTTATAACGTGAAACTGCTCACATGTAATCGTAGCCTTTATGTTCAGGCTGTCATTCAGTTATCGTCAAAGTGTATACATGGAAACAGAATGCTGATGCAGATGGTAAGACGTGGACCAACACTTAACGGTCTAGCCTTTGTTGTTAAACCTTTTCTTTGGACGACATTTTCCAAGAAGACACTGATGTTCACCAACAAACCGATGGCGTCTTACCTCGTACCAGTTCTATGCATCTCCAACTCCATCCCTATTACGACAGATCGGCCAATCAGCTTGTTCGTTGAGCTTGTCACTGATCAGTTGTAAACGCCGCTTATTGATCTAGATCATTTGCAAGCGGATGACACGTTTCCTGTTTCGTGAAGTCATTCGTTCTTTTGCTAATGCGCTCAACCTGAGGAGTCACTGATTAACATTTATAATTTGCTGACGAACTACTAGTAAGAGCATGTTCAGGCTTTTGACGATGACCTTGATCAACTTTGAAAGTGGTTGGCGCTTTTGTTTGCCCTAGGTGTGCCTTCTTGCAACCCTGGTAACCGTTACTCTGTTGTCCAGTGAACGTGTGTGGACTGCTATTCTGACACTTACTCACAAGTCGTGTGTGCGATTCCCCGACATACGCGGTGCTGACCCAGCAGAATCGCAACAGCTGTACACCATTTCATCGATGGTCACTGAGATTAACTGCGGCGAAATCCCCTTCTAAACCCATCTGGAGGGGTGTTAGACGCTTGTTCGTTTGCTGTCCAACCACAAATGGCGGATCGGCTCCAATCTATGGGAAGTGGAAGTGCAACAGAAAAGGAAATTGAGTTCCAGGGTATTATTATTCAATCAGCTTAGCATGCGAGTTTTCCAAAATGTTGTCATCAAGCCCTTTCTGGGTGCAGGTCGGTGATTCTTAAACCAAGTTATTTATCCCGATCGAAGTACAGCGTGCAGGACACGCTGGCTATTCACTTGAAGTCATTGTCCTGCTTCGCTTTAATCATCATGGCAGTATTCTTCCCACAGTCACGCACCAGACAGAGTATGCTCATTTATTTCACAGCCTCAATGCGCGATTCACCTCATTCATTCAGAGTAAGCGACTATTTCTCCTCCTTGTCGTTGCTCAATCATACTATATTCTGCAAGAGACCGGTTACTCGAAAGTTAGCGTTACTCGGAATACCAGCATGAAAGCCGTTATTCGCTGTAATGCCTCTCTGTGAATGCTAAAACCTAACTTCTCTCAACACGCTCACCTCACCGAGCGTATGAAGCCACATCCAATCCTACGCCTTCTTCAACCGCATAAGCCTTTTAGTCTAGCGGCCTCCAATATGCATACGCTGATTCGTACAAGACAACGAGCGCTGCTAGCTCGTACCTTAAAAACCCTTGAAACTTTGAACAACAAGGCTTAATAGTTTTTCTTGGACTGAATCTCAGTTGATGGCCGGCTTTACATAGGAAGGCTTGAAGATGTGTGAAGAATAAGCGGCCTACAAGACGACAAATACGCCGCTTGTTGTACTCTTCTACGCTCAAGCAGACAATCAAATATCAGTTCTGCTAACATCTTCATGGCCACCTTCGTCAAGCAGCGATTGTAACCAGAGACTCGATTGGTCGAGTCTCCCATTGGTAGTCAAATAAAGTCCCTTCATGAGGGCAGATTGATTTCGAAAGTCTTTGTTCAGACAATAAGACAGACCCGCATGTCTGTACTCGGACAGTCATCCGTCCCTCTGCAATGTGAACTTTCCCCATTTGCCGCCCCCCTTCCTTCTTATATGATTGGGCCTAAAATGACTATAACACAATCGGCTAGAGATAGCGAGGTCGCGTGCATACCAGTTAATATCGGCGTGCACTGCTCGCTGTGAAGCGCCAACGCCCAAAAGTCTTACCTACGGATCGCAAAACTTGATGGTCAGAATGTACGACCAAAACAGAATGTGGTATTTCTGGGCGCTTTCTCTACCTTCTTTCGAGTCGGCGATAAATGTCCACTCTGTATTTGTTAAAGGAATTGCAAACCCGGCGGTTCACTAATGTCTAACCCGTATTAATGTCTAAAGGACTGAGCTAATGTAGCATGCAAGCCGGCCGTTTACCGTTGGTTGTCCGTAACGCTTACGGGCCAACTCTAGGGCAGTGTTGAGAAACCGGGGGACAGCGTTCTTCCGAAATAGGGGGTTCCAGCAACAATCCTGTAAAAGGAAACAACAAGAACAAGCATGAGCCGAAGGCCCAGTAAGCCATGCACACGACTTACACAAACGATAAATAAAACGGCGCCGACAACACAGCAGTACGCTGCGTCACCAATTCAAATTCAACTAGTGCGCGCCTGCTGGTTTCGGTCGCACATTACACTTCTAGTCCTATTTTAACAAATCATCCGTACAATCTAGTTTGCTTCATAAGTCCAGTTGTGCTTCCCGATCTGTGCCCAACAACCTAAGCACCATTGGGCGTCTTCTTCAGACAATCTTCCCGTAGCTTTTTTTAAAGATACCGACAACAGGTACTTGCGGATAGTGTTATTGTTCTAGTTTGTTCCCCAATTTGTACAATACTGAGAAATCCCCTTCTATATCGTTTATTTTGAAGAGCAATATACACATCTTCGTTCAGGGAAAGAACAAACGGTGACACCAAAATTAAGCAACAGAGATGTAAAAAAGTTGAATGTGAAAACAAGCTGTCTGTCAAATGTGAGACGTTGCATGGTTAGCGACATTGAACAGTTGACAAGTCCTCTCACAAGAATAGCAGGCGTTAATGGGCCAGTCATCAAATAAAAAATTATATGTGGCGTATATACTGAACAGTTTTAGAATGTAAAGTAAATTACACGGAGAATAATGAAAAGAAAATAGGTGAACGGTCAGTCTCACAAAATCAAAAGCTCTTCAGGGCACATGGGTGCTATCACAGTCAAGGCTCACGCATCGGGACAGATAAATGGTCTTCATAGTGAAGCAACTTTCAGAGAGGTGGCAACAGTTAACGCCAAGTTCCCCGCATAAAAGCGTCGTAGGTTTTTAGGGAACCTAGAACAGTCAGTAGACAAATCCGTGACTGCGTAGGAGGGCAGCCCCAGTCGAAGAATAGCGTTACTCGATGCAGGAAATATAATACCACGAAAAGAGATGATCACGGGTGAATGAGAAACAAAGTTCACATCACAGCCCAAAGTATGGAGGACCGATTGAATAGCGGCATTATGAGAGTCGGTCCCGTACTTCACAATCTCCTCTGTCCAGGCAAAATGTCTTCGGTAATCATCCACTATACTGACGTCAAGCACCACGGCAGCGCGGTCACGAACCGCGATCACATCGGGTTTGATAAACGAGATCGTCGTTGGTACTCGCAACTCCTCGAAGACCCAATTTGCGCAATCGTTTCGCCAGGTCTTGAGCCACACGGTTGTGTCGGGCACAACGCACGTCATGGGTGATCCAGCATAATTGCAGAATATGAACAACGCCTTCCGGTTGACCGCAGTTGCCACGGCAGAGAACTAAGTGGTCACTTCGGCCACCTCGTAAATTTCAGACCTTAGTCCGCAAGAGACTACATCTGAGCTAGATGGCACGAATAAAGATTCTGGGGAAGATGCGATCTGGGTTAAACAGCCAACGATTAGAGAGTGGAGAGCGTGACACTTCCTGAAGACCGCGGCCGTCAAGCGAATGGTAGGATTTATCCATCCACGCCGCATGGGCTTCCTCCTTGTTCGTCACCACTACACCCTGAACGCATACTGGGATGTTCACTTCCCTCAAAATAGGGCCAAACGGATTATATTTTACCACATTCCGCAGAACTGGACATTGACTGGATAGAAGTCTCTCCACTCGAGATTTACGCGAGATTGGAACAGTGATAGACAAACTTGGGATGCCCGAACCACCCAAACGAATTGGGACATGAATGTAGCTGATTGGTGTGTCTTTAGGAGGGCGAAGCCACTGCCGGACAAACTGGCGAATCATACAGTCCATGGCTTCGAGCGTGTTACGGTGGACTCGGCTCAACATTAACGAGTTATTCATTTTCGGGATCAGATGCTGTCTCGGGAGTTCAAGACGTTTGTGTGGCTTCAAAGGCGCTTTGGTAGTTTCATCCAGCATCGTACGAAGTTGCAGACGGTGATTAGTGAATGCTTTACCCTTCCAGGTGAACGGAATATCTAGATAGGTCACCGTGTCGGAGGCTCTTAGTTAGTGGATAATGTCCAGGCCGAAGTGGATAGACTCATCGGAGATGGCTGTTACATTGTGTTTATGGTCATCACGGATTACCATGAGTTTAGTCTTATGCGTGTTGATCTTCACTCAGGATAGTTCCAGGGCACTAGTGGTGGCTGCAAGCTTCTCAGAGAGACGCGTAGGATTATCAGCTAGGAGGATCTGATAGTCGGCGTAGACGAAACCGCCAACCAGCGTGTCGTGGATTTGGTAGCCAAGCTCCGGTCGAGATAGTGCCAACACCTCATCCATTGCCATGATTAATAGTAGCGGGGACATGGGTCACCTTGGCGAACACCACTCTGGGACCGGAGAACGGAGCCATTGAGCGTGGCGGAAGCATTCCAGTAGGATTCGGCAATGTAATGCGTTAGGGGTGGAGGAGCACCGAAGGCTCGGACCGATGTGATAATCGAATCTTGTGAGATAGAATCAAACGCTTTGGACACGTCGATAAAGGCCGCACACAAACGTGAAGACGTGGTACATGAGTTCCTAAGCAGGGAGGTCGCCTCAAGGCAACCGTCACGATGTAGGAATGCAAACTGGAGAGCGGGCAGTTGCAAGCGCGAATTCCAACGATCGGCCAATATCTTGTGGAAACAACGTATCAAAGTTGAAGATAGGTCTGAGCTCGGTGAGAGATGAAGGATTGTTTACTTTGGGTACAAGCGTGGTGCGAGAGCGGCATAAATGGATTGGACAACCTTGGGTTAGCAGGAAAAGGTTGAAGTATCAAGTCAAGGCATCAGCTTTCATACGCTTCAAATGTTTGGGCAACAATTTGTCCAAACCCGGAGCGGTGTTTCCCATATGCTTCAAGGTGCGTGATACTTCATCTCCAGTGATCGGGTCGACCAATGACCAGTCCGGAGGCAGAATTGTGCGAGATGGTCGCTCATCATCATGTGGATGAGCCGATAGTACCTCGGACCAGTATTCGTTGGAATTATCTGGGAGGCCGCGGTTCATCTTATAGGCAGTTCCCCAGTTTCCAGAAAAAACCGCGAACGCAGCGTTCTTCTTACACTGGTGGTAAAGCGTTTGGATCGCTGTACAGTCAGCCTTCCGTATCTGCTTCGTGGTCTGGTGGGTTCCGACGTAAACACGACCATGTCGTCGAGTGACAAGTCGCTAGGTGTACGGAAAAGCTAGTGAGGCGTGCATGTTCAGCAGCGATTTAGCTTGTACCACTATGAAAATGCCTGCTTGAAGATCGCGGGCAGTAGCTAGTAGTTCATCGCTGCGAAGGAAAGCCTCACTATTGGACTCCAGTTGGATAATCACTGTTTGGATCAAACAGGTAAACTACTCAGAGTGAGCAGCAGCTTGGAACCTAATATCTGATGTCGTGTTGGTCTGTGAGACGGTGGTTCGATCGGCAGCAGGGACAGTATTCCTCTGCCAATTCAGCGCATACAGACGAGTCCGAATGCTCTCCAAAGTACGACCTGGGAAATGCGACAAGAGCCGATGGTGAAGTTCGCGTCGAGTAGGGCACGACGGAGCCAGTGCATCGGCACATCTAATAAGAGAAGCCGCTTTTTGCTGAGACCAATTGGATCAGGCGGTTTTCATCGACATGAGCTTCTCATGGTTGCGCGCCGACGAGGTCGATAGTTACTCCTTTTTTGAGACGACCCACGCAACGTATGCTCTACTTACCGAGGAACCAGTCTGCGTTTACTTTCCTCCAAGCTGTCGATGTCCATTCTGCTTCGCAGGTTACGAGGAAGATGTGAAGGGCAATGTGTTCGGCAGGCCGAATTTTGCTCAGACCATGCGTATATCGCTCAAATGTTTGTCTTCTGTCAGTCGCTCGAACACTGCCGTGTCTATCAGCGACCAGCAATACTCACGTTCTTAGACATCAGGATAGTATGGGATTTTGTCTCCGGAGCTGCCTTCTGGAATTGCCTGCTCAGGAACTCGGTATATAAAAAGTCCTCGGGTAAAGTTAGGATTTTTTGTGTATTGTCGACACCCATCATCGTCTCTAACAGAGTACAGCAAGACCATCATGTTTCTTTTCCTCTCTCGATTTTTGCGATCGTCCACATCCTGTACAGAGCTCTGGATGGTCTCACCAGTGGTAGATTGAAACCTCTCCAAGCTAACAAACTGAAAGGCCTAGATTACACCGATGATGTCACCCTATTTTATGATTTTACAGATAGCCTAAAACGCGTTAGTATGCTTGGCGATGGCGGTATTTTGACATAATACTTGGTTTGTTTCGTCTTAGTGAAATGTGATTCTTCCAATCTATCAATAATTTACGTTTATAGTTGTTGTATGCGACACTATGCACTGGGTAGAAAATTGTCGTACGTGATTGTTGTATCAGAAAAGAGGCCACTTCACGTATCTAGAACCCGATTGGCGTTCATTAACCTGATGCCTCTTTAGCGCCGGCGAGATACCTGTCTGTCAAAATACACAACGCGATCATACCTACAGTGTTTCTTCTGTTGTTGCAAATCCCGTCAGCTACTCGTCTTTGACGTTCGTAGGTTATCTGTTTTACCAGGCGTTCTCTAATGAGCACTGCCCGTTTATGGTGGCGGCACCACGTGATTAATGTTTAAGTTCGTTGATAACAGCTAGTCTGCCGTAATGTGAAATGGTTTCACTTCATGTGTTAATGTGGCTGGGATACCTGTCACACATACTTAACCAACGTTGACCAGATTTCACTTTGTTTCTGCCTTCTACCTGTGGTTGGGGAGGGCGGTAACAGTGAGTAGCCCGTGACTTGGCATAGGGGTATCAAGAACTTGGTGCAAAATATGGCTTTCGTTGGCTCTACCGGATTGTCGTTGGTGGCAAGCCAAAGTCAGCAGCGGATATGTTTTTGTATTTCCCGTTAGGCCCCCCTTCCCTTAGTATTGTGCATACTTCTAGTACGCAAACAACACCAACAACAATTCTAAACTTGTGTCATGTAAACTGCGGCATATCGTCATCCCTCTGCCCATCGTTATACCCCGTGTTCCCTGTTTAGTTTCCCTCTTTTTGTTCTTCCTGATTATTTAGGGTCGTTTCATAATACTACATGTGTACTGCATCTGTCTTCAGGCTTGCATATTATTAGAGTAGTAACAGTAACAACAGAACCTCCTATTAACAAAAGTGAAGTTGGTTTTAGTGCTAACTAGTGTTATCTGAGACCACTCGTTCTGTTCTAATGTATGCCGCATTCTCTTTATGTTCATAGTTTGTCTGTTGCTTTGGCAGCTGCACATCTTCAGGCCTCCAACAGTAGTTGTATTTGTATATTTCATGGTCATTCTTTCGAAATTTGCTTCCATCTATTCTTTTATGGATCGTCAAATAAAAACCTGTAATGCAGTGAACATATCACACTGAAGATCCTCTGAACAAGTGGATTGGCAAAATTGTCTCATATAGCATTCTCATCCCACTTTTCTAATAAGTTGCGTAGCTCCTATTTTCTGTGCCGAACATTATTGTATATTTTGTGGGTTTAGCCTCCTAACGACAGGCAGTCCGTTCAATCTTATCCGGTTTTAAAAGTGCATTTACTTTCACCATCGTAAAAGCTTTGATATACACGTGTATTTGCTTTCGTGGATGGCTGCATTGATTGACGCTGTTGCGCGAACATCATACATAACTTTGTATATATTCCTGTTGCTGCCCTATTCTTTTTTCGTTCGCTTGATAGGGAACCCTCGTTGTCATCTGGTGGCTTTAGAAAGCTTATATAGCCGAACCTGCGAGGGCGAGCCAAGTCTTCAGAATGCTCTGACGCTAGCAGAATCTCGCTTGAAGTTAGTCAAACCACTAGTAGTGGACGTTTGTCACTGGTAAAACGTAAATGTCTCGTGTT
>JTDE01021251.1:35190-54209 GCA_014338405.1 Paragonimus skrjabini miyazakii | reverse complement strand
GCAAGTGATATCGGAATCGGAGCAGTTCTGTCACAACCTTCGGGGACGATTGTGTATGCCAGCCGAATGCTGACGGAAGCAGAAAGAAAGTATTCTACCACGGAGAAAGAGTGCCTAGCGATCGTCTGGGCGCTGGAGAAGTGGAGGATCCATCTGTTAGCGACCACTTTTCATGTCGAGACCGACCACAAACCCTTGATGTGGCTGAAGACGGCGAAGGATCCACGTGGACGACTGGCACTTTGGGCACTCCGATTACAAGAGTTCAACTTTACCGTCGGACATGTTAACGGCACGGACAATGAGGTACCTGATGTATTGTCGCGACCGATACAGGAAAGTGAGTTGCCGACTGAAGCTATACCCGTGAACGCAGTATTGGCTGCCGATAAGGACATCTTGGCCAATCAGCAGCAAGACCCTCAAGTACGCGAAGTATGTGAACATCTGCTGGCAGGTACTAAACCCAAGACGTTGACTTCAGGACCGAACGAACTGGTACAGATCTGGGACCGGCTACATCTGGAGAATGGTCAACTAGTCGTCGATGTAGAGGTACAGAAGGGACTGCGACCTCGAAGATTGCCATTTATTCCAGTGAACCAGAGGAAACGTGTAATTCAGCTGGCGCACACAGATGTTCACATGGGACGAGAACGCGTGTACGACCTACTGCGGCGAAGGGTATTTTGGCCCACAATGCGGAAAGATGTGATAGACTTCATTCGAACCTACCCCAATTGCCAACAGAACCGAGAGACAATAACAACACCGCCCATGCAATCGATTGTAACAGAAGAGGCCGCGCACACCTGAGGTATAGACGTTTTTGGTCCGCTCCCAACGAGTTTAAATGGAAATTGCTACATAGTTGTCATGATAGACCACTTCACGCGATGGGTGGAAGCCATTCCCACGGCAGATCAGACGAGCGGAACGGTTGCAAACGCTTTCGTGAACAACGTCCTGGTTCGCTTTGGAGTACCGTACAGAGTTATCACGGACCAGGGCTCATGTTTTGAAGGACAGCAATTCCAGGAGATGCTGAATAATTGGGGGATTCAGCGCTTGAGAACATCGCCGTACCATCCACAAACGAACGGACTGACGGAGCGGTTCAATCGCACAATGGTTGAATAGTAGAGGCAAGAACTGGGAAGAAGGACTACCGGATGTTTTGTTTGGATACCGCACAACGAAGCAGGCAACAACCGAGAGTTCCCCATTTGAGCTGACATACGGGAGGGAGCCAAGGATACTCTTGGATGTCTGCGTATCCAAAGACAGAGAGGGGCAATTATTGCCGCAAGAACGACAACACCTGGAACACCGTGCTCTTGAGCGGACAACAGAAAGACAACGGCGAAATAAGCTAAGATATGACGTGAGGCACAACACACATAAATGGCGCCCGTTCAGGATCGGAGACCAGGTGAAAGTGAGAGATTACAGCCGACCAGAAACATCCGTTCCAGGCGCAGGAAAATTTAGAAGGCGATGGAATGGACCATTTACCATCATGAACCGCAAGAATACGAGCTTCCAAATCAACCAAGGTCCTCGTGGGCGATGGGTCAATGGTATACAACTGGCACCCTGGCACAACCGCGGCAAGTTCCTTAAAGGAGGGGCGAGTGTGGGGGATTGTCAGGCAGGAAGTGCGAGCATTCCAGCTCTCGGCGGAATACCCCCAACACAGGGGGAGGTGCGTTCAAAAACCCACGGTGAGCGGATGGAGAACGGCGTGAACGACCGGATGAGTCATCGCTCGACCGGATCGGACCAACGGGCGACACGTGGCAGCCGAAATAGAATGAATGACCAAATTGAAGGCGTGATTATTCCAACACTCTCAGGAATATCTCGACACGGCTGTAGAGTACGTTCAAAGCCTACAGTAGATAGACGGAGGACAGCACGAGCTACCGGACAAGCTATCGCTCAACGAAATCGGATAGACGGACGAGGAATAGCAGGCGGAAAACCCCCGGGTAGAAGGCGCCAATCACACACCTAAACCGGGTAGAAGTGCACACGACGTGCGAGCGGAAACCAGGGGATGTTGTGGACTGAAATTGTGATTCAAAATCGAGGGCACTCGTGTGGCATGGTAACTAGCGCGTTGGGCAATAAAGATTGTGCTTTACTGAACGCCTTTTCGCTACAATATGTGGACGTGTCGTCTGAAATCGTAACGACCTAACCGAAACGTTTCTCCTGTTTGGTGTCATTGTTTTGTTTAAGCTCAGACTCAGTGCAAAAGCTATCTTTTTTACCACAGAGCAGTTTTATATTCCTGTGGAGTTACGGTACTATTCGGAATTGAGGACTTCGGGTAGCCCTAGAAATGATATTCAAATTGAAACCTCCCACACAAGTAATAAAGAGGAAACTTCGAACTAGTTGCAATAAGCAGTTGTTATTCATGAGACAAGAACACGCATTTCTGAATTTGCATCGCTATTAAAGTAACCATAGTCTGTCTGGCTCATCTCACTCGCACATGCAGAGTCAAAAACTGTATGCTGATTGGTGGAATACAGAACGAAGAAGTTGGCGAATAATGGAAAATATAGCACTAAATCTGTTCGTCCAATCCTGATGTGGTATCTTAACGCGAAATTTGGATTTGTCTCTTGTTATACTTTCAATCGTGTCGGGATTTGGATAAACGGTTAGCGGAGGAAAGGTTTGCCTAGTGAAAATCACGTATATTATTACAGCAAATCAATATATACCCACTCGAAAGTTATAATTTGTTATGAAGTTCAAAACACGATGATTTTATGATCATATTTTTTGGTGTTATCTGCAAATTTCCGAATGTATCTTTCGTGCAAGGGATGGCATTTTTTACTTTATTTCATGACATTGCTATCTATCGACCAGTTGTATCTGTACAAAACAATGAGGGCATGCTGAGTAGCGGATTTATCATTCTGACAGAAATGTTTGGCACTGACAGATGTGACACCAGCATGATTATCAAATTCTGTGAGGTCAGTAGCAATCGTCATGATGACCTCGCCTTGTAAGCCGTTTTAACATTCAGATTTCATTGTCGTTGCCATGCACCAGTCCTCTCTTTCATTCAAACTTGTAAATGATATGTTTACGCGCTTCATCTTGGATGTGATTTTTTTTCCGTCCAGTGTGCATGTTGTCCAAATGAGATTGAAATTGAGCTTCTGAACTACCGACCTCTCCTGTTTGGCTGTGACCTTCCTATGGATTGACATCCCGTTTACTTCAGTGGATGCTTCCTCACTCACCTTTTTGCACTGTCGTTCGATTGAACTTCAAGAGGCACTTACTCGCGCAGTACTGTCATGTCTGCGTTCCCTCATCTTCACGTTAGTACACAGAGGAATGTTTAACCCGATTGTCGCGGCGATGTGTGTAACAGGTACTTTCCGAATAGCACAACTTAGCCGTTGTTATTTCTTATCCAAAAAAGGAATGACTGAAAGCGTCCTGTAGTCGATTCCGGTCCATTCGTTTTTCCGGGTCCAAGGTCCAGTTACAACAGCCACAAATGTATGAATTATAATCAGCAACGTACGAAACATGAATTTAATAACAAAAAGCATAAATGTTACTGTACATCTCAAGATTCTAAGTGCCAACTTGTCGGTGACTGCACACGAACATATCTTGCTTTTAGACCGACCAGCAGTTGTTTCACCGTTTGGCCTCGAATCGCTGTGAAGAAGACCGCTCATACGTAACTTGTGTCCCATATGACCTTCCTCGCTATCGTCATGTTTAGAAATGTATCGGTCGGATCTAACGTTTATTTTTCACTCGACTAGCACTTAACCTGAGATAGCAAAGGAGAAAATCGACTAGCTGGTGAAATCTACTTCGGACAAACACTGTGCCTCTATATATTACCGATATGTAGTTTGACGGATGTGCTAGTTATGATGATGTGACTGATTGCCGGCTTTTGAGTGAGGTGCGCAAACAAAACCATTTTTTATGGACCTTAGTGTTTAGCATACGACTTGATCGGATTCGTTAGACAGATTTAATTTGCGTTGTTTGATATTTTCTAATCTTCGCGAGTAATACGGTTGCTTAATTAAGGACAACATTTTATCGATTGGTTTACCATTTCACTAGCCTCATCATTTCATATTTCTTTCCTTTATACGTGTTTTTTCTTTTGTCGTTTTCATTTTCTGTAGATATGTACCGCATCATGGCGAGATTGTTGCTCTTATGGCCAGTCTGACCACATGTGATCCGGGTGACGTACACCAGACAATCCAAAGTTTAATCTCAAATCGTATTCGGTGTTCGGTTATCTCGTTGGCGGTTGAGGTCTTTGTCTATCGTGCCTTAGCTCAGCTGACCAAAGGTGATCAATCAACTTCTTCGTAATGTTTGGTGACTATATGGTCAGAATTGTTTAATCGTTCTGTGCGACACCGGGAATTAAGTCGATACCTACTGCGCTGTTCTACTGTTCCTCCATCTTTCCGTTTCACAAAACAGATAGACGCACGTCGGTCAACATACACTGCGTTTTCATTTTCTACATTCGGTTCCAAAGCAGGTATTCTAAGTGAGCTCCGTATTCATCAGAACATTTCTGCTCACATTTCGAATGACCAAGCCGTATACTTTCTGTATGCATAAATGAAACATTTTTACGTTTGTTCGTAGGTCGGTATGGGAGAAAACAATCAGGCGCGTTTTCGCGTTTGTCTTTGTACTGGTCAGATAATAACTCTGTAGGACAACATATAAGTGTAAGGAAAATGCTCTCATCTATAAGGAAAGAAAACTTTGGTGTGCGGCATTCCAGTACAGCCGTAAAATACACGAACAAATAACCAACAGAAGGCAATTAGATACACGGACAAGTACACACATCTGGTGACATGTGGGAGTACGCTTCGGAAATTGCCAAAACATTCTTAACACCGGTCGACTTTCGCATATGTGCGACGGAGCAGAGCGCTGAACATTAATTCCGTGTCAACCATGGCCACGAAATTAAGTAGTGCGTTTCAGAATAGTCAGGCCCTAACTAGTTCAACCTACATGACAGTTTGTCGCTTTTAAAATGTAAGAGAACGACCTTCTTCCTGATTAATTTGAGAAAGTCTGCTAGTGAGTTGTCAGCTTGGAGAATTTTACTAGTTGTTATTAATTCCTCGTTCATTGATAATTGCCCTAACGCTGTCGGTTTTTCTAAGTAATAGTTCATCATGAGCCCCATACTCTGTAACACTTGGGTTGTAGCGTGTGGTTCAACTGCAGGACCATAACGTAACACGGCGAATAGGTGTACGGTAGTGTAGTGAGATTGGATTGGAACGGTGTCCTGATTGAAGAATATTCAGCCAATCAGAATCCACGTACAAGCTGCTGCGAGTGGAATTGTGGTTGGTCGGCGCTGACCAATCATAAACGGTGATTAGGTACTAAGTCGAATTTGTTTGTAAGAGGTAGAGATTGAAACAAGTTGTGTGAACGCGTGCCAAATGTAAACAACTAAATTGCTCAATGCAAGGTCGTGAAATATAATCACAAACGGGCCAATCGAAATGTAGAAACCCCTGTCGCCCAAAACCAATCGTAAATACTGTTGTTCCTCTATGAAGAGTGCTGCTTTTCCACCAAATTGCAGTTTCTTAGTGTCGTCCAGACTACTGTTGTTCTGTTTTTCCCGACTCAGTAGCTCAGCACGCGACACGGTGTCGGAGGACAAAATGAAGCCTGTCTACAGACTCCAAAGCAATTTGTTGGATGCGATTGCAATCGTTCCTCCGAAGATGTTGGACGTAACAGCAGCCGGTTGCCAGGAGCATGACAGATGTTAAGACATAAGTTCGGTGACTTTATTGTGTTGAACAATTTGTCTGAAAGTTCGAAAGAATACCAATTGGCAACGCTTCGACGTTGCGTTGGAGACGGGGTCAAACAGGTATTGATGAACCTGACTTGCTGACCACGAACACACTAATGTTCTGGGTACGGTGATCAGTAAATTCGAGGAATACTGTCTCGGTCAGGCAAATGAAGCTTTTGAAGGTTCCCGTTTTTTCAAAGGAACCGTCATCAAGGGGAATCTATCGACCAATATGTGGCGGCACTGAAGGAGTTGGCTAGGACTTGCAACTTTTACATATGCATGAAGAAAAGCCTCATACGTGAACAAATGGTTCTCGACGTTCAGGACGCTGCAGTGAATAAGAGACTGCTGAAGGTAAAACAATTAACGCTTGTCCCATGTATCGATGTGTGCAACGGCTCAACAACCGTGGAGCAAAGGTTGAATGACCTTAACAGTTGAAATGTAACAGAGCTCAACGTGATCAGCCGAACACGAGTTAGGCTTGCAATTAAATCCTGCCCGTTTTGTGGCGGCGATCGTGAACGGCAGAAAGAGACAGATTCGGCGTTTGGAAAAACCTGTATGAACTGTCGATTAAAGAAAACATGTTGCCAAGCCGTGCTGGTCACCATCCGTTAGATCGATCGGTGGGGAATCAGAGATTCAATGGTTGCTCAATCGGGCTCGAGATTGTTATGCTTACTCCCTAACAGAATAATAGACTAACGGGACGGTTTTTTGCATCAACATGAGCAGATACAGAGCAGTCAATCCAACGTGAGACAGTACGAACTATGTGCACGAGGCGTGTGTGCGATTAGTTCCCGCAGTCGATAAGATGGCCAGTCTAATCAATAGACAGGCACAAAACGCGTATGGAACAGTCGATGACGCATCACGCGGACGTATTGGAGATGTGTCTGTATCGTAAGCGATTTTCGCCGATCTTCTCGATGAATGTAAACGACGACGATGTCAGTTAGATTCTTAAGCATCGGTCAGTGTTATATCAGCAAGTCGTCTTCAAACATTGACCATAGAGTCGTGTGATACGCAGCTGTGAATGTGGAGTTATTAGATCGTCACCTTGGTTACGCGCTCAGTCGCTTGACCCAAAACCCAGAAGTCAGAAGAGACGCGGCTGCACTGTTCATCGGACGAGCGAGACAAAACTTAGGCCACAGAAGCTCTAGATTTATAGAACAAAACGATTACCATAGATGGCCAACAGACAGAGCGAATCAAGTTAAAGTCATATATGACAGTCAGGGTGTCAGCGCAACTCACGTTTCAGAAGGCATCAGAAGGCCACGCGAGAAAAAACACTGTCCAGGTAGCGCACAGGCGTTCGACCGCACACCTGCAATCTGATTGGCTGAGTGGGAACATACCACCACCCACGACCATACCATCCCAGCTGGGCCGGCCGATCGATGTTGTCTGATGCATCCTGACTGTCTCGTTAGGAGATGCGCCTCCTAACAGGAGTGGAACGAAAACGCAAGTGTTAGGGAAAGTCAGTATGTCGATCAGCAATCGAAAGAATGACAAAACTTATGTTCAAAAGTGGCCGATTGGAAAGTCTATGGGAATGCGACAGCTGCGATCGATTGTGGGTGATGTTCAAATCGAAAGAAAACTGATGTGATTGATTACTTCTTTGTGTAAGGGGATTCGACACCCATCCTTGGTGTGAATGCCATTCAGGAAATGGACTCCGTGACTTTCCATCACGACAATTTTCTTCGTGTTAGAAATGTCCCAAATGTTCCCACTTTGGGTTGTGTGCATGGTCTGTATGTATGAGGGTCTCTCTGTAACCAGGAATGACGTACCGGTTGCGAGAAGTAATGCAGATGATCGATCTGTTCTGCGACTACCTTCAGTGTTCAATCAGACTGGCATGATTAGCTCGTTATGCACGCTTACAATGACATTCCACACAGGGCCAAGATAGCGAGCATGCCTTGCGAAACGTTTACAAGTTAACGGCTTCACAGTTGCTTTACCGCTTGACTCCACATATGAGGTCTTGTCACCAGGAAGCACAGTGAATGTCAATTCATCTGTCCAAACGATTCACTTCTACCACGCATTTCTCGATGTTCAGTACTCCCAATGACGTAATCCATTCATGTTTTCTTATACCCCCATATCAGAGGGATCGCACATACGGGGCGCCCGGATATTATCCCTATACTACTAAGGTGTCATTGCAACGTACTTAAGATGCCCATTCAGATATTCGCCATCAGCAAAAGGTTTCCGTTTAACTGTCCTCAAAAACCACCCACCGTTCTCACTGGGGATTATTTTAGATCGCCAACTTCTACGAAGGTGTTGGCTTCGGTCGGTAGCAGATCGTCATTGTCGTTATGTTATTAGTACTTGAGGGAATACAGAATACGATGATCAGTAGATTCGGAGAATACTGTCTCAGACAGATAAGCGAAACTTTTGAACGCTTCCGTTTTTCTCAAAGAAACCGTCGTCAAGGAGAAATTATCGATCAGTATGTGACGCCACTGAAGGAACTGGCTAGGACCCACAATTTTTGCAAATGCATGAAGGACGGTCTCATACGCGATCGAATGGTTCTTGGCGTTCAGGTCGCTGCAATGACCAGGAGACTGTTGAGAGTGAGACAGTTAATACTTGCCCAGTGTATTGACATTTGCAACAGCGAAATGGCTGCAGAACAGAGATTCATGGACCTTAACCGTGAAAATGGAACGAAGCTCAACGCGATCAGCCGAGCACAAGACAGGCTGTCTGTTTTGCGGTGGACACCATGAACGACAGAATGAGAAATGTCCGGCGTTTTGGAAGAATTCGCATGAAGTATCGGTAGAAGAACCATTTCGCCAAGCAGTGCAGTTCACCATCCGTCAGACTTATCAGTGAGGAGGCAGCCTTCATATAGTGATGAATGACATTTGAGATGCACCTGGATCAAGAGAGGTTTACGCCGAAGAATGCCGTACCGATTGCGTTATCAATCAGATCAATTTCATTAGCCATCTGTGAGAAATTTAAGAACGAGTTGAATCGTTTGCTTGAGCTGAATGTCATAGCGCCACTAGATGGGCCTACCGATTGGGTCAGTCACGTTGCAATAACGTTGGAGAAGTCTAGTGGTATTCGTGTGTGCATTTACCCCAAGCCGCTGAATGCTATTTTCCGATGGGAACAACATAGTTTGCCGACGATATTTTGCCCGAACCAAACCAAGCCCGTTTGTTACGAAAGTTGATTTGTCTTCCGCGTACTGGCAGCTGGTGTTGGATGAAGAATCCAGCTATCTAACCACGTTGACACCCATTTTGGACGTTTTCGGCGGCGACGTTTACCTTTTGGATTAAAAGTGTCGAGCGAGATTGTTCAAAAACGTCTAATTCAGTCGCTTGATAAACTCGAAGGAACGACTTGCGTCGCTGACGATGTGCTGATATATGGAAGCACCAGTACGGAGCACAACCGGGACCTTAACGCTTTTCTAAAACGGTACATGTCGCAAGGAATAGCGCTGTCACGTGATAACCTAGTTTTTCGGTCGTCGAAAGTGGCGCTTCATGGCCACCTACTCACGTCTGAAGGTCGATCTAGACAAAGCGAGGACGATCCAGAATATGCCGACTCCCGAGGATGTCGAGGCAGCTTCAAGTCTTGATCGAATGATTAGTCACCTAAATCCATTTCTCCCAAAGTTGGTCGACGTAATGCGTCCAACTCGACAACTTACACACAAAGGAGTCGCGTGGATGTGGGGCGAAGCCTAGCAGTCAGTTTTTGCTGAGATAAAGAGGTGAATTTCGGTAGCCCCGGTATCAGCGTATTATAATCCTGAGCTTCCTCTGTTTATCCAGTGTGACAGCAGTGAGTCACGTCTTGGGGCTGTGCTGCTACAACAAGGGAGACCGATTGACTACGGAAGCCGGAGCCTTTCGACTGCGGAACGAAACTATTTACAAATCGAAAAGGAAGTGCTGACAGTGGTTTTTGCTCTGGAACGCTTCAACACCTACACATTCGGAAGAACGACAGTAGTATACACAGACCACAAACCTCTGATAGCAATAGTGGAGAAACGTTATTGCTGCACCCCGACGTCTACAACGGATGATCAGGTTACAAAAGTATGACTGTGGGCTAGTCTACCAGCCCGGTGTGCAACTGCACATCGGGGAATTTCTCTCTCGTGCTTATATACCCGGTGCTCTGACGGAAAATTCTGGGTTTGAGACGATGGCATCAATGGACTACAGGATGGTACCGATGGAGAAGATGGTGGGGCTGAAGGAAAGGGCTCAAGTACTTGATAAACTTATTCGAGTTATAAAAAATGCCTGGCCGCAGGATCAAATGATTCTGTCCGAAAAACTGGCAGTATTTTTCAAGGACAGTGACCAGTTTGCTCGAGAAGAAAGGATAGTTTTCAAAGGAGAGAGGATAGTCATCCCGAAGGATTTGCAGCAGAAGTTCATTGAATAAGCCCATGTGGCACATGCTGCGGTGAACAGCTGTGTTCGGAGAGCATAGGAACTTTACTATGGGTCAGGCATGTCCACTAAGATAAAGGAATACATGACGAAGTGTGGAATTTGCAGAAGGTACGATTCAAGTCAAGTGAAGGAAACGATGTTGCTGAGAGAACTTTCGGAAAGATCCTGGTACCTAGCTGCGACCGATGTATTCACACGCGGCGGGAAACACTACCTGGTCACGGTGGACTATTTCTCGGATTATTTTGAAATCGATTGGCTAAGCAATAACACCGGAGGTACATTCGTCAACAAACTGCGTGCTCACTTCGTTCGCTGTGGTATACCGGAGGTGTTCTTCTCTGTCTTCAGTTTGTGTGCGTTGAATTCAAGGCATTTCCAGATAAATGGGAGTTTCGACATCGAACAAGCATCCCATATCACAGTCAGTCAAACGGGAAGGCCGAAGCGGCAGTTAAGGCTGGCAAAAGTCTACTACAGATTGCCCAAGAATCAGGAGAAGATCAATATGTAATGCTTCTGGAAAAAAGGAACATGCATTGGTTACAGTGCGACAAAGCGAATGTTTGGGAGAAGTACGAGGACGAAATTGCCGGTGGCATCTGAACTGTTACTCTGTGACATGTTCAGAAGAGCCTACAACGACGCAGAATGCAACAAGAAATGTACTATGGTCGCGGCGCTCGGAAACTTGCAAACTTTAAATCAGGAGATGAGGTGTGGTCCAGTGTATGGCTGAGAATCCGAGAAAGTGGGCACGTGGTGTGGTGGTCGATGATCGTGACCACAGGTTATATGATGTTGATGTTAACGGGGTGGTGAAAAGAATAAATCTTGTGTATTTGAGAGAGCGGACGTCACCGGAACGAAACAGCCGTGATGTTACTCATGAGGAGTTATCAAGAACGAGAAGTAGACAAATTCGTCAAAAACGAAAGGATGTAATGAGATTGGACTGGAGCTGTTTCTTGATTGAAGAAGGTTCAGCCAATCGGTGCTCGCGCACAAACTGCTACAAAATGAATTGCGGTCAAATTGGTGTCGACCAATCATAGACGGCGATCAACTGTTGTGGAATGCGTGTCTGATTCAAACAAGCCAGTTCCCAGGTGCAAGGCGGTGGAACAACACAGCAACAAACTGGCCAATCAAAACGTGAGGATGCCTGTCGCTAAATAGCGGTCGTAAATACTGTTGTTCTTTTATAAAAAGCAGCGGTTTTTTCAATAAATTGAGATTGCTTAGTGCCGCTGAACTTCCTGTTCTAATTTTTGCTGATTGGGCAGCACAGTGCGTGACATAGGTGATATTGAGGGCTTGTTCTTCGCGTGTCTGATTTCCCCTGAGCTCAGTGATCCAACGTAATGTGTGGCCACTGAGTAACTTGGACGCAGCAGACTGTAGACTGACACTTTTGTGGTTGTCATGTAGATTTCAGGCTCCCTTTTTGCAAACGGGAAGTGCTGATGATAGGCATCAATCTTGAGGTACCTCTTCATTTTCCAAAATCGTCTGAAGATGTTTCATCAGTTCTGATATCAACCTCTCCCCCAGCATCCTTGAAAAGAGAAGGAGAGAGAAGGGCTAGTCCAGGAGCCTTGTTACATTCAATCACTTAGGCTTCAAGACCAATTCTGTTACTGACAGAGGGCTGTCCGGAATGCAATAACTGACCATTCGGGTCCCGTCTTCCACATGGTCTGCCTGAGGCCAGCTGAAGTTTTCCTCAAAAGGCTCAACTCAAGGCGACGCGATTGACTGGTGACAAGGGAACCATCTTTTTCCCATATGGTCTCATTTAGACCGATTCGACGTCTAGTACAACCACGAATCAAGGAAAAAAGCCTTCTGCCATTCCCAGATAGAAAGGTTGTTTCTATCTCTCGACTGTTCGACCAAGTGGTGCTCACGGTCTTTTCACAAGCTTTCAGTCAGCTTGCGTGTAAGTTCTCGACGGTTGCCATCATATTCAGAACCAGGTGGGATCGAGCGATGCTTGTTCATGTGGTTGATCGACGTGACGGAAACCCAGTTTTGTCACAACTGAACAGCTCCTTCGGAACATACCTTGTCACAGCATGCTTTCATGGCTGCTGTGATTTGTTCCCAGTGTTCATTAGATTCTCTCACCTGATTCGATCTGGGCAAATTGTTCGCCACTGCTTCCTGATAAGCTTTACCTACATTCCCCTCGCTCGAATGTCAGTTGGGTATGTTGCATTTACGAGCGTATGTTCTCTGGGCAAGTGACAAAACAAAACGGGCACACACAGTAGCCCGGTCCGAGTCCAGGTGGCTGTTTCACAATGCACGACAGTCTTTAGCAGAGTTGTGCCATCTGTAACTGATTAATATATGATCCAGGTATGTCCAGTGCTGAGAGATAAACGGAGGTCTCCATGTTACACAGTGCCTCTCCTTGTGTTGGAACGCGGTGCTCGGAATATGCAGACCATGGGATGCGCACAGCTGCAGCAGTCTTCCATCATTGTCAGTGCGTTGTGCGAGGACACCAAACATGCCTCCCAGCCGCTTCTGGTCTAGAGAAAGACTACCATGCGGAGTACTCAAATCCCCCGCTTTTATGATGATGCCTGAGTGTTTAGTTTGGTAACCTCCGAACAGTTGTCTGTTGGAGCATACACCAGTATGATGAAAACATGACGAGTTTAGGAGTTGCGCTGACAGACTTTAACCGATGTATTGGGTCTGACAGGGCACAAACGACTGTTCACTGGGATCCACTCGAGCAAACATTGTTCTGCCCTGGAACTGAATACAATTCCCACCCCAGCTTGACCACAAGATTCAACTTAGGCGTCATTACGGATTTTAAGAGAGAAGTGCTTGGATCGACAGTTATCTAGAGGTGCGCTCAAGTGGATAACGGTGCTAGAATCGTAGACTCGCTTCTTCGACACGCAGCACACATCATGCTCCAGGCTTGAGAGAATATTTGCGAGAACATACTGCTGGCCGACTTGTCGGAGAGTGCGGAGATTGAAAGTGTCAATGTTTACCAGTTGTCTCGGTCTCAGAAAACAATTATCGCCCGAAGGCACATGGAAGGAAGAAGACATGGGGGGCAAAATAGCAGGAAGAAGTTGTGGTGGGTGAATAATGTC
Organism: Paragonimus skrjabini miyazakii; assembly: GCA_014338405.1. NCBI lineage: Eukaryota > Metazoa > Platyhelminthes > Trematoda > Plagiorchiida > Troglotrematidae > Paragonimus > Paragonimus skrjabini miyazakii. The sequence goes on along the minus strand of JTDE01021251.1, from coordinate 40,734 downwards.
ACTGTCAGGAGAACGATAACTTCTGATATTTCCCGGTCGTTTATGCCGCGGAATGGGGTTGACTTGAGGAACCCCACCCCGAGTCTCTGACTGCAAAGTTCGATCTGCAAGACAACAGTATATAGGGTTTTCTTGGGGGACCCTACTCGGATCCACTGACTCAAGAGTGATTCATTTGGCAGTAATGGACTTGCCTAGCCCGAGAGCGCAGTAAATAAGACATTAATGTCTGATTATGGGCATTTTGCGCGCGCGCAGTAGATGTATTCGAAGCCACATCAGGCTTCTGGGAGATATCGGCTGATTTTCGATCGTACTGGAGAATGTGCCGGCGGTCACGGTCAACCGTTGGGCGATCGGAGTGCTCTTTGTTTGAGGATACCTTTTCTAACCCCTTTCTTTTTGATAAGTGTTGTAACTTGATATATGCCCTACGAGGGCATAAACAAACAACAGAATAACGGTTAGTGAAGCGGTTGATAACGGAACGGCGTTCAACGGCACCGAACAACGGACTATGAACTAAGCACGATTAACACGAATCTCCCCGGGCGTTCAATGACATTGAACAACGGACTACAAAATATACTCGATTTATACGAATCTTCCAGGCCAATCCAACCACCTGAGGCTAACGAACGAACACGGAGAAAAGACTGGCCTCCGGACAGAGCTACTGTATGTCACTCAATCCGAAGACAACACGGTCACAAGCTAGACCACATTTAAAGGGGTTGTGACCAATCAGAAACAAGGACAGAAGTGGACCAGACAAAGATCCAAACAGTACAGTGATGTCTCAATTAAAAGGACGAGCATGTGTGCGGGATGCCAGGAGTTAACACAAGGCAGAGAATGCTCGTGAAGGATGAAGGGGCACATGGCCGTGCCGACAATGAAGGTCACTCCGAGCAGAATGAATTAGGCCTTTCCAAAGACAAATGAAAACGGCATTTCCGGAAAATTGGATTCTTCCCCGACAATAAGGAAGAAAGCAGTACCGCTCCTATAAAAATAATTCGTTGTATATCCATAGGGCCGTGCTTCACTACCTAAACATTCCTACACCAGTAGTGCTACCTAAAGTACTATGATAGCAACCGCTTTTCGTCTGACTGCTCCCCTTTAGTCTGTCTGACAAGGTTGTACCTGGGAGTCACAGTCAGTATAGCCCGCCAGATCTAAACAGCACACCATCGCGACCAATACGTCAATGTAGCAGTATAGGTCAATTAACTATAAAGTATCCAATCTACAGAATTCACACCAAGGCCACTGAACCTGTACTGTCATCGTGGAGAGTGGTATTTTTTTTGCGAGTTTGCAAGTTTCGAAATCACATGTACCAGAAATGTGGGAAACATGGACGTAAACAATTTCGCTGTGGGGTTGCATTTTCATCCAGGCGTTTACTAGGGCTCACATAGGCGTCGACCTAGCATTGTAATCACTGCATTTGATGATGATGTTTCAAGTGACAGAAGTTATGTTGACATTTTATTGAATGATACAAAGGCGCGTCTACAAGTGGTTATGGCCTCTAATATTACACTCATTTCAGAGAAAACATGAGTTTATTCACGCAACGGCAACGTGCAAACCGATCATGTAGCACATGATAACGGCTGCCCAGTACGATTTATCCCCAAAAATATGATCAGAATATCACCTAAATCTGAAGTGCATGACGTAAGAAAGAAGCCTGTGTTTATTCGAGTGCCGTTCCAAAGTGACAATGCCTCAGAATGGCTGACAAATAGGTTTAACCAGACAATTAGCTGGACCTGTGCTCAGCTGAACTCCGTATTCAATTCTCAGGTTTTATAACAAAGTTAGACTGACAGTTCGGACCACATCTATGTGTATCTACTCATTCACTTGTTCCTGTGAAGCAGGTTATATTGGTAGAACGTCAAGATAACTTTCAGAACGAATCCGAGAATACCATCCACGGTGGCTGGAGCACGGAGAATCATGATCGGTCGACAGTGCTATCCTCGTTCATCTGGTTGAAAGCGGACACCAGGTGAAAACTGATCAAGCCTTCGAAGTGGTATATCGCGTGCCAGGCAACCCATCAAAAGCGATCCGAATTAGAACACTTTGTACTGCCGAGGTTATTGGAATCAGGCTGCTTGACTCGGTATTATGTCATCAAAAACGGTTTGTTCAGGCGCTGCACCTACCATGGCCAGAAATCCACCGAATGGATGGCCAACCTGCGCGATCAAACCAATGGACGAGCGTGACGTAACCAACCAATCAAGCCATCGCCAATGGACCTAGTCACTCTGTCATAAGTCTGATCGATATCTCGATCTAACTCTATTAACTCCCTATATAATTGTACCGACCTGAAGATGAATTATCGGAAACATGTGTTCGCCTATATGCCTTTATAATTGTCGGGGAAGTTGCCAGTTCCCCGAAAACATTGTGTGACCACAAGTGACAAAGTTCACTTGTGAATGACCTTTGCCATGGTCGTGCACGCCTCCGGCCCTCACAATCGCCCTACGCTCTCGTGACAACTATTGTTGTCATCCTGACTACACGCCTAGACTGTACTTTCTAGACTTTTGTCTGGTCTATTCCATTTGACCTTGCTTGTTGCTAGTCCCAAACCCTATAAATACGAACGGGTTTGTGACCATGTTGTCTTCGGGCTGGGCAACACAAAGAAGCTCTGTTCGAAGGCCAGTCTTTTTCTCTGTGTTCATTCGGTAGCCTTGGGTTGATAGGAATAGATTAATTGACCGCGTATAGTCCGTACTCGTTGTCCATTACCGTTGTTCGTCATGGTATTATCCGCCGTTTCATTCATCGTTATTTCGTCTACGCGCTCGTACGTCGTATATCAAGTTACAACAATAACAGAAATGCCCACGCCAACAGATAAGATTACCCTCAAATCGTTCCTAAGCCTGATAAACTATTACAATACTTTTGTGCCTCATATGCATGATGTTCGTACACCACTGATTCGTCTACTTATGTAAGATTGTCCATGGCTGTAGTCAGATGCTTGCCAGAATTCGTTCGTACGTATCAAACGAATTTTAATCTCCAATTTGCTTGTAGCCCATTATGACCCTAAACTAGAAATGATTGTTGCTGCAGATACATCACAGTACGGCATTGAAACAGTTATTGTGCACAAATCTCCTAATGGTTCACAAAAGACAGTCTCATATGTTTCGCGTACATAGAATTCAACTGAGAAGAGCGATAGCCAAATAGATAAAGAGGAGCTCGCGTTCATATTTGCAGTTAAAAATTTCATAAAATGCTACACGGATGGATGTTTATGTTATATGCCGTCCATAAGCCTCTTCTAACAATTCTTGGTGTAAAAATAGGCATTCCGGTTCACACTGTTAATCGATAACAGCGGTGGGCTACGGTGTTACTAGAATACGATTTTGAAATCCAGTTCAATAAAACATCGATTTTTGGGTATACAGATGCATTGTCTCGTCTCATAGCAAAAGAGGAGGTCACAATACCTGATGATGACTCAGTGGTTTCATCAATATTAACAGATGATGACGTTTGTAGAATTTTTCAGACTCACTCTATAGTCTATCTGTAACTACCAAAATGATGACAGGATGCTTTGTTACAGCAAGTCATGCACTGCCTCCAAAACGGTTGGCCAACTGGTTCAATAGATGAGAGATTGAAACAATGTTTTCGCCGTAAGGAATTACTCACTATGTTTGTTTGGTGCTAGCAGACCGTGTAGTGATTCCAACAATTTTACAGTAGTGCGTAATAAGGCAATTACACTCAGGCCATCCTGGTATTAGCCGCATGAAATCGGTTGTTTACACTTATCTTTATTGGCCAGGAATCGACGGTCGAATCGAAAATTTGGTTTGATCTTGCAGAATTTGTGCAATGGCGACAAAAATGTCTGTTAAATCTGAACTATACTCATGGCCCAAGGCTGACCAACCCTGGTCCCAGATTTGCCTTGATTTTGTGGGCCCATCGAACAGACTGTTTTATTTATTGGCGCTAACTACAGCTAACTACCCATCGATGCTGAAACAGCAATCGCCGGCTGAAGCATTTCTGGGACGACAGTTAAGAATTCCACTTGACGCGCTACGGCCACTACCAATCCAACGGAGATAAATAAGCCGATGGAAGCGCAGTTCCACAGGCATCATGGATCTCGGCTTGGATATTCCCGATTGGGAGATGCAGTCTACTCGCGGACTATGCGTCACACTGGGGAAGTTTGGCTACCAGGCCTAATTGTCAGTCATACGGGTAACGTTGTCTATCGAGTAAGAGTTGGAAACTTCATTTGGTCGCGTCATTTCAATCACTTGAGACAGTAAGCTGATGATAGCCAGAAATGTCAACGCACCAACAATCAACTACCCATTGACATATTGCTAGATACATTCTTGTTAACACCAAGACGCCAAACACATCCAGCCACCTCAGACACTTTGGATCTTCGCAGATCTAATCGTGTTCGTCAACCAATCAGACTTCTGAGTGTGAACCCCAGAAAACATTCTTGTGACGTGATTAACCCGCTTTTATTGAAATGATAGACGTGGCGGCCGCGTTCGCACTGTTGCAGATGGTCGATGTACTTTTATCCTAACGCTTGCTTATTTTCTTACCAGCTGTTGGTGGTCTGGTTATATTGCATCAATAGGTTTCTGATTGGTTGTTTGTAAGACTGACCATGTTTATGGTTAACGTCACATTCGTTTTGGTCACCTACTGAGTGGCAGAAATCCAGTGTGTTTTCAATTCTCATGTTTTGATTCCGCACTGGTGATAGGGCTATGCCAGTTTTTTTCACGAACGCACAGTGCTCCTGTCAGTATTTAGTATTTTTTATACAGCGAAAACTCTGTTTTACCCCGGATGCAAGTTGTTTACCAAAGTTGATTACGTTTGACTGTCCCCGTCATAAAACAAGGTTAAAGTTGTACATACTTTGATCCTTCCGAATGCACATTACGTGGACAGCAAAGAATGCGATCACGTGCATGATAATCCGGTTATATTGGTTTGATTGAGCATTGAAACGATTGTGGCAATCGAACGCTCACATTCATTAACAGTGTGTATCACCACCTCATGGTTAGAATGCAAGTGTAATGCTTTTTGCCTTGAACTTATTTTTTCGACTGTATTTGTATTCGATATTGCTGAATAAATTGCGAACAATTCATAACACTGACTGGCTGTTCACACTGGTTTTCTATACCTTTTTCCATACTGGTTTCTCTTTTAGGCATAAGAATGTATCTTTCGTGTAAAAGCCTTTCGTTTTAGTGCAGTAGAATTTCTCCATTGTATTTCCAGGCTGTGGAGGTGGCTTATGATTGGTCTAGTGGACTCATATTTTGCGAGCTTTTTGATTTCGACTGCTCGCATTGGCTGCTGCGCTAGGACAATGTCCGAGAAGCACTTGAGTTGTGAAGGCCGTCATGTGGTCCAATCATTGGCTTGTTTTCTTTGCCCCATCTGGGCTTGACTCTATTCCCTGATTGGACCACCTGACGGCCTTTA
>JTDE01021251.1:0-25132 GCA_014338405.1 Paragonimus skrjabini miyazakii | reverse complement strand
ATTTTGGACAGTCATCTCCATTCACAATCGAGTAACTCAAATGATGTGGGATCTTCCATAAACACTCGACCGCAATACGCCTGCCCTCGATGTCGTGCAGCCTATTGTGAATTGCCGATAGAATGCAGTGTTTGTGGACTCACTTTGGCCGCTGCCCCCCACTTGGCCCGCGCCTACCATCACCTATTCCCGCTAGATACTTTCGATGTTACCAGTTCTTCCTATCAAGTTTCTGATCCACAGAACAAAATGATTGGGACTGGAGAACCGCCATCTTGCTCTGGTTGTGACTGCCTGTTGTCAACACACTTACCGGTAAGTGCAGTTGAGCGATTACAACACCTCACCCCAAATTAGTAACCAATGTGAGGTTGACTGTATGAAAATTTCACTACCTGAATAGCTTTCCATGTTCCTTTTTTACATACTTCATGTGGCAGTAAAAATTAGCATGTTCCCACGATGTATGCCGTAACACCTCGCTTCATCTTTGCGGGTGCATCCTCATTCAGGGATGCCCATTGAGAAAAACCAAGCTGTTCACCAACAGGTTAAAGAACGAAGTCGCACACACGGAGAACACAGCATTTCAACGTCATATGGGTTCGATCAGAGTTCGCCGCCGCCCCGAAACAAATAGGCATTCAACTCAACGCGCCTCTGCGAATTGTAGTAAACAATTTTTGTCGCACAGTCCTACTGCAGGAGCATCTTCGACTTTCGCAGACCTGAATCAAGTCAAAGTATCACTGGGATACTAACCACGTTTCGTCTTGCTCATGTAAGCAGCATAAAGTCGCGCACAGACTAATTTACGTGAACTTCCACAGCTGACTACTGGTCGTGACTCAGTGTAGTCAGCTCTAGCTAAACTTTAGGATATAGTGGTTGTGGCGATCTAGACTGTGATTGTCGTGAGCATAAAAGGCAGATGGGATTGTTGTACATGAGTCAGTCGTGTTGAAAGTGGGGTTGAACGTGTACTATCTGAAGTGGGCATCCAAACGATACAACTATTGGGGAGGTCAGCTTGTTTCTTAATTTTACAATGGCGAATTCATAACATTTTAGTCGATCTACGGCGAAAATCTCTCATTTCGCAAGGCTCAGACTTGTTCAATGTTAGACGAAACATAGACAAGATGATTAACATCGATTGGCCGCCTCGCAACTGACATTAAGGTCACGGTTGGCGGTCGCAACTCACTGCACTCTTACGCGTACACTACCTGAAGTCCACTCACCGAAAGTGGATGAAACGATTCCTCGCTGTTATTATTGCTTCTTAGTACCGATCGAACACAGCTCATTCAAACAGCAACCATCTCCCCCAATATTGCACAATTTCAGCGAGCTCGACATGCTGATCGTCAAAGTCTGAAATTTGGCGATAAGTAGGTGTGATGGAGTGGGACTGCTGAGTCACGATATAAACGCATCACGTTAGCTAGACGACTACGTGTGTTGATTCTGGGCGGGAATTTTGAGTAACGTGGTGAGATAACGACAGTCCAGGGACTCCAACCCCCAATCGTCTGACGAGACGTCAGCACAGTATCCACCACGCCACCGTCGTACGCCCATGGGGGCTTTGCGTATTCAGAACTAACTATGTTCCTCCACGACGTCTTATTGACATGATAAACTCGTTTCTGTACTTGTTTCTACTCCGCTCAGTTTAATTGTTTGTGCCACTGCATTGTGACATGTCAAATGCTAACGGTTGATTTTCGTGTATAGACTCCAACTGGGTGTTAGCTGTCTATTTTTGTTGATTAATAATTTGAAAACAGTTGTTTCCCGAAATAAAATTGTAAACAAAGGTCAAAGACTGCATGATTCATCCCCCGGTGAATTCCGCTGCATCTTACCAGATACATACTGCAGTGTTAGTGTTCATATAGCGGAGTCAAGCAATGTTAGTGAAAAGAAATGCACGATCGCACACAAACACGGTTGGCGGCATCCGATTCGGATTAGCTTGTCACAGTGATCGAAGCCAAAGAACACATGCGCTTAACCAACACTGTACGTGGCTTGCGCTGCACCACTTGCGATTCCACCCACACCACGTATCCGGTGTAAACCCGATGGAATATGACCAGAGGTGTGTGAATGAGGTCTTTAGATCCGCCCGGCCAATGCTGGTTAGCCAATTAATTGGCTAGCACGAAAAGGAAACCCTTATCTCTCGGAAAATAAACGGAAAGACTGCAATGACAAGATCTAAACTGAGAAGTAAGGATCATTTCAGTATACGATTGTATGTAACTGCATTCTAGAGAGGATACGAATGAAGAACAAAATTCAGATTGGACTACGTAACGAACAAACAAACCATTCATCATACAATCCACCAACAAAGCTGAAGATAAGAATGGGTAGAAGACCACAGACACCCGTTTCTAAAAATGGGAGTGAATTAGGTGCCAAACGACTATGGTCTTGGTCGATGCAATCATTAACAGAAGTAGAATTGATATACTGATATGATCTACCTGAGCCTACCGTAATCGTTATCTCTTCGTCGGCAGTGCACTATGAGTACGCTGATGACCTACTAATCCAAAACGGCCAGCGTATTCGCGGCGGCACACATCGCAACACCGTATAGTCATGTCACCGCGACCTAGGCCGCGGATGATTCCCTTGCGCACCGCGCGCTTTCGTTCACGGTCGCGCAATAATTGTTCATTGAACCTTTGGAATCCTATTCCTCCAGGCCGTCCGGTTCAATGCTAAGTCTTCCCAACATTTAAAATCAATAAGAACGTGAAAGACAAAACATCCTGGTGTTGTATGACAGGTAGTTTCGTTGTTAATAGTATACTACTCACAAGTAGTATATTTCCCACAGGCGACATTCAGGAACAAAAGGGTAAGCTCCGAACGCCAGGAAGATGACGAACAAGAAGTGACTATCGGAATGACGTGTATGCGTTATGGCAGAAGTTCCACCAAGGCGAATGAAAACGTACTATCACCCAATGTATGTGAATGCACATCTGCCGTGCAAATGATTGTACGCGTTTGTAATTTCATTTTTAGCATGAGTTGTACGTGAGTTCGCGCAATAAACGAATTCTCAGGCCAAGCGTCTTTTATGGTCGCAACACTGGTATTTCCGCCTTTGGCCACTAGGATTTGGCTTACCTGATTTCAGTTGTCTATACAGCACCTGCTTCGGAAGGAGGTCGTCGCCCATGGGACAGAATTGATCTATCCAACGAAGCTGATTCAGCCTCAGCATGATTTCCACTTCGTTCATGTCTGCTCGCCGCAGTACCTCAGTGTTCAGAACCATGTCCGACCACCGAATATCCAAGATGCGTCTCAGACATTGCAAATGCCAGCGGCTCAGTTAGCGCACATTTCGTTGATACAATGTCCACGTTTCACTGCCGTGCAGCCGTATAGACAGCACAATTTAGCGGTAGACAAAGGGCTTAGTGCTCGGCCCCAGGCTGTGGTTCATCTAAACACGTCTTTCAAGACGTCCGCAAGCAATACTAGCCGTTGCCACACGAGCTCTCAACTGGCGGTCCACGGACAGATAGGTGGACAGATTGCTGCCCAAGTAGCAAAGATCTGTACAATTGTCGATAACATCTCCATTGATGCGAATTTCAGGCGCAGGTTCAGAAACAACACCTCCGCCCGGGAAAGGCTGTAAAAAAAATGTGTAACCTGTGTTGATATCCAGTCCAAACTCGGATGCCGTGGTCAGTCGCTGTAGTTCGTCCTCACCGTGTGCGAACAGCGCGCTGTCATCTGCGAACAGAAGCATGCGCAGCGTTAAAGTATGTAACCGGGTTGAGGCGCAGAAACGTCGGATATTCAGTAGGCGCCCATCCGTCCGGTACTCAACCTCAACGCGGTCCTCTCCTGAATCCTTAAAAGCAACTGTTAGCACGGCAGTCAAATATAAACTAACTAGGGCTGGGGCTAGGACACAACCCTGCTTCACGCCAGTGACAATGTCAAAATCATCAGAGTTAGATCTAAACGTCTGTACCTTTGCCCTCATGCTCACGTGCAATCTCCGAATCAAACTGACGAACTTGCCTGGACATCCAAACTTACCAGGCACCGTCCACAACGCCTCACGGAATCAAACTCTTTGATGATGTCTATGAAGAGGGCATACAGGGGTTGCTTTCGTTCCCCGCATTTCTCCTGAATTTGTCGAGCAGCGAACATCAGGTCGATCGTACTCCGACTCGCCCGGAATCCGCATTGCTCCTCAGGAATATTTGTCTCCAGGACTTCCGTATCATCATAGGCTAGTGCACACAAACAACCCAAGCGCACTCTGATCCCTTCCCTTCAATCCACCCCAATTAGCACTGAGTTCTTAAAACCTACATAATATGTAATTACAACCACGACGAAGTTCTGTTTCATCCAGTTGCATTGTCCTTGTTTTCTATTTTAAAAATTTCTCTTATTTTTACTTAATTTGGTATGTAATTGCACCAGCCTATGGTGAGAATTTATCGGAAACGATTTTGTTCTCGAAATGTGTGACTGTCCAACCAGGCCTCAGAGCATGGGTTGTGCAACAGTTTCCTCACGACTACCCCAGTATCATTCGGGTGTATGCATTGACACTAAGTTATGTGTACTGACTTCGTGTGAACTCCGACGTCGAGAAATTGTCCGAAGGCTGTTCTGTTTGTGTTGGCAAGTCTTCATTGAAAGCTGAATTGCAGTTGAGGAACTGCAAAATCGCAGAAATATTGACTTCTCCGAACCACTGAACGACCAAAACCTTTTATTGCTTGTCGGCGCATACAGCAAATAGCGAAAAATTTACCTGATGGAAATAACATCGGAAAACCTAACTGTGAGGAAGTTGGTTTAAATCGTTAGTCGTTTTGTCTTACCGGAAACAAATGAAAGAATTCAGTTCACTTTCAGCACATTCACGGAATGGCATTAATCACACACGGTCACCGCCGTACCATCCGCAATTAAATAGGTAGACCGAAGAGTAAAAGGACACGTTCAAAAGAGCCCTGTAAAAAGCGAAATGGAAGGAATATACGGCTGACGTCTTCGAAACGTTCCTTCCTAACTACTGGACGATTCCGTATCGACAAGTTCTGAAATGGAAATCTCCAGCTGAAGCTCTGATGGGGTACAGACTACGAACAACGGATGATCTATTGCATACTTCCAAATCACCGGCCCTTAATGGGAAATTAATGGTGAGACAGCAGTTTAGCGGGAGGCATGGAACTCGACCCCGTTTCTTTGATCGTAGTCAGTTGCTACTGGTCATGGCCTGTTGTGGGATAGGGACTGCATGAATGCCAGGCTGAATTCGAAGTCGTTGTATGGCATTGTTGTATGAGGTTCAAGTTTGCTCACATACCTGGATACATCATGCTAATCAATACAAACCGTTTTGCAGACCTACCAAGCTATTCAAAGGCTGTCGCTAGAAGGTCTGTGGGACAAGTATGCCAGAAACAAAGAACGTTGGGGTTCAAGAGAGGTGTCCATACGTAACCAATATCCCTTCAGTGTAGTAGTACAAGAACCACGGTGATCCCACCCCGGGTTAATTCTGGTTCCCGCGTGTACAACCAACAGACGCAGAAAGGAAGTGTCGTGAGACGCATCTCTTAACGAAGGATGCAAGGCGGACCCCACATCATTTCTCGATAAAGGTTCGGGATACAATAATCCTCGGGTAGAATCAAACGTCAGTTGCTTGATGTGGTTCTGGACTATTCCTGTCCACATTGCTCAGGCTGGATTCAGATGAATGGTTCTGTTTTATTCTAGTCTGCCAATCGAATTGCTGCAGTCCGATCAAACTTCTCGGTGTTTCAGCTCTATCTGAACTGTATTTCCTCAGTTGCTTGTTAGCGCCTACTTCACATGAATCGTTTTAACGTGGCGGCTGTCGTATGTAGTCGTCGCGTCTGATTCGTTCTCTCTGTTCTAACTACTTTGTTTGACGACTGTCTGCCATATCTATTCACAGCCTTTATGGTCTAGTTTTTAACTCGTTTTCAATAAACGTTGATGCCCACGTCTTCTGCTTCCCTCTGTGGGAATTAAGCCGTATGGTCGAGTGAGTAATGTTGATGAGGACGATTCAGTCTAACTACATGACGGACAGGCTTGTGATTTGTTCGGGAGTGTATCGGTTATATAGTAACAGACAGACACCACAGCCTCGGCACTACTTTGCTTATTCAACGATCGTTTTGTTTCAGACCGTAATGTCTGCTTTTGATTCGGTTATCCGGCATGCGCTCAGGGGTTACCACTATCGCTGAGGAGTCCCAGTGAATTGTATCAGTTTGTTGGACTCATTGTGTTCCCACTGTGAGAGCAAAGGTCAGATATCTCGAGCGTTGCACTTTCGAGTAGCGTTCTGTAAGGGACTTGCCATCTTCCCCTTCTTCTGTAACTACGTGTTATTTGATATTCTGAAGGAACCATCCAGAGGCTTCAAATATTTCGGAGTAGCATTTCTGTCGCGTAGTAAACTGACCGATGTGCAGTATGTGGATGGCTTTTGTCTTACCTAGTTGTTTAAAGGTGATATGCAGCCTATGTTAAGCTGGTTCGCCTGTATGATGTTGCGCTCTGTCTTCAAAGAGTAGTGTTTTCACGAAATTGGGCTGACCTTGGCCCTGCCTCTTTGACTGCAAACAGATTGCTTGATACCTGGGTGATATCACCTCATCAGTTTGTGATGGTGCGTATATCAGAATGTATCAGCGGGGCATACGCACACGCATACATGCGCGCATTTATGAAGTGATTGTCATATTCGGTAATTGACAAATGTGTGATGCTCACACACGGAAATGGCTAAACTCGTCGGTGCGTGACACAGCACAACTTCCGACACCACGCTTCGGAAGATGAACACTCCAGCAGCATGCCAAGTCAACAGAAACGAGGGTGTGATCTACACCATAACCCCATAGTGAAGTTCGAGCATTATGCTTCTTTTTGAACGGGGCCAACTGGAATGTTTATGAGTGTAAGATGACTGTGATTAATGTTCAGTTTATGTTCATATGTATCAAAATAGCAAGCTATCTAAGGATGGATTGCTTTATTTTTCTTCACACATTTGTGTCATTTATTCATCTCACTATTGTCTGGATCAACAACAGCCCGTGCCGTATCACCAACCAGTACGGATCAAAGCTGAGAGGTGACGAATGATTAGTGCCTGCATCTAGACAACTTTTTTATTCAGTTTTCTGTCCTTTGTTAACGGTTATTTCAGTATATTTTTCATCTTTTCTAGTCAGTGGTTGCTCGAGGTGCCGACCATCTGCTCAGACTCATGTCGTTTGTATATGCACGTATTTCGTGCGTCTGAGTCGTCTATTAGCGAAAACTCACGTGTATGTGTAACTATCTCAGCTATACCTTCAGATTTCAGTGGCGCTTCTCCATTTGCTTCGTTAGCTTTTTTTTGACAATCTTGTACGTTTTCTCTTTTAGATGTATCGGTGCAAAAAATGTGAGGGCTTGTTCTGCAGTGCGTGTGATGCCTTCCTGCATGATTCGGTCCATTCCTGCCCGTCATGCGTTTCAAAATCAACCCTACACATTTGATGTTATACTAACCAACGCCAAACGTTTTGCGTTACCGAGAGTGTAAATGCTTTGTTCTAGTCTTAAACATATTAATTGTCTACTGTGTAATAAATGTACATTCATGTTCCGATTAAATCATTTTCCGTATTTGACTGACTCGGGGATCGGACTATTACGCAGTCACCGGTTACGTGCGCCTTACCCTCGTCGTTGATAGTGGTTCGTTAGTAGAGTAGACCCTATGGATAAGTACCAGAATATCCTAATAGCAACCCATATGCTTTCTAACTTCGAGCCCTGTCAGATGCACGGTTGATTGTGTCTGCTGGTGCTCCAACTGACTGTAGTGATGTCTGTGTCAAGGGCGCTTTTTAGTGAGATCTGACTACTCTCCTTCGGTTCACACATTGCTGTGATGTACCACAAATAATGCTAGACTGTATTTCGCGTTCATCTAAGTACTTCCGGATACGCTTTGCAGCCTCAAAATGCAAAGTGTTTCTGCAAGATTGCCGCGATTACGTTGAGGTAGGGTTAGATGATGAAGTCATGAGGATTGTTGACCCGTTTGTGTACTTTGGAAGCCGCATCAGCGGCGGTGACGGTGCAGGGAATAAAATAGAAGCGCACATCTCTGAGGCTAGGGCGGTGTTCGCTAATCTGGGCACTTCTAACGACCAAGAAGTATCTTTCTAATGCCTGAGGGTTGCGTATATAAGGCGACAATGAGAGCTGTGTAACTTTGCGGCAGCGGGACTTGGCCGCTCAAAGTAGAGGACGTGAACTGTCTTCAGGTATTTGACCGCCGATGTTTGCATTCGATCGCTTGCGTCGGGTGGCACCAACGTGTAAGCGATGAAGAGGTTAGGGAGCAGGTATTTGGTAGTAATTGTCGAATGGAGGCTTTTAATTATGCATCGACTTAAATGGTTAAGCCTTTTACTAATTATGCCAGCGAGTCGTCTGCCACACCTAGCACCCTTTGCCCACGCTGCGGCCGATTGGTGTAAGGTACGAGGTGAACGAATGATGACCTGGCATAGACAAATGAAGTCGTTCAACAAGGGGTTGGCTATTGTAGATCGGGTTCGTCTTCCGGGATGAGGCTGTTGCGACTCACAGAGTCGGTGACTGGGGACATCAGGTTAGATGGTGGCTAATCGGACTCAGTGGCGTAAATGTTATCGTTGTTTGACCGAGTTGTCTGTGAAGTGAGTGCACTTGATGACGCGAGGCAGTGAAAGCCGTAAGGAACCTGTCTCCTGGATAATGCCTTACTTTCACTTACAGCTCGGTTGTTAGTTTGCAAGTGGTAGGCACCTTAGTGCTAAATATTTGCAGATAGACGTAACTTCCAGCAGTTAATTTCTTCTTTCTCTCCTTCTGTTTTTTTATTCTCCATATAGGAGGTTTTCTTTTCCATGGCCGTTTGGCAATGATGCGTTTGTGAGCACCACTGATGACTTGCCTTCTATGATGATGATGATGGTGAACAAAAGTGTCAGTGCCTAAATATGCGTACATTTACTTTCGTATTATGGGACCATGTGAATTGAACGCCACGCCCAACTGATTGTATCTCTTGCACATTTTGATGGGGAAACGTGATCACTGTAACGCTCACATTAGGCCTTATCGAATCTTTATGCGCCGTTCCGGCAAGCTTGTAAACGGTCAAATAGTAAACCTAAGTTGAGAATTATTCGTCTATTGTTCTGTTCAATGAGCCACGCCATACCAAGGTCCGCCGAATGGCCGCTGCGACAAGTGGACTATGTTCCACAGACCTGACAACTTGTAAGTTGCATGCTGAGGGAATATGGAGGCTTTCGCTTGAAAATCAGAGCACCCGTAATTGTTGTTTCAATGTGAACTGAGGGAAGAAAGAAGCCCGTCACGCTTGACCGGATTTCAGGAATGTCTGACACCGGCAACTAATTGAATGTCATTCTTTGAAGTATAATACTCTTTTACAGAATGCTCTTTTTCACCTGATCCTGCGCCTATATAAAACAACGTCTATCATGTTGTGCCGCTATTCGACAGTTACTTGGTTGAATAAACGATTTCTCGCACCTTACCTAGTGACAGACAGGTTGCCAGTACCTCCGCTCACGAGTGACCCCATGGTTGCTCGGTAGTAAATGGTGGGTATCGCAAAGCGATTAGCCTGTTTTTCTTATCTTTTAATCGGAAAGGCATGATCATTCTACTACTTTTTGTTTGGATGTTGGGTCCTGTGGTTTGGAACTCTTCACAAGATAGGGTTGCTCGGTGGTATATTTTAGTTCATATGTTCTATAGCACTTCAGTCTTGATGAGCCCTTAGTTTTCTAAACTCCTAAGGTACCTAAAGCAAAATGCATAGATTGACGCTCCAATATTCGAGCATGTGCGACCAACAGGCTCTGTTATACCAATACTCTATGGTTTATCTAAAATTCATAAGGATGGCATACCCCCACGGCCATTTTAGACATGATAGTCTCACCATATGCACCCGCTCAATGTTTAACCGAACTTTTGGATCCACTCCGAAACAGACTAACTCCAAATAGTCTCAAGGATACGTTTCAGTCCATTGAATCTATAGAAAACTTTATTAATAATAAGAGGGTGTTATCAGTGGACGTGTAGTCGCTGTTAACAAACGTGCCACTTAGAAAGACAATTGATTTTATGCTTGGCTACATCCAACTCAAAGACCTTTTGTTAGTTTGCACGCAGGATATCCAGTTTCAATTTGATGGGAAAATCTATCGCCAGAAGGATGGGGTCGCAATGGGCTCGCCGCTAAGCCCTTTGCTGGTTGACATTTTCATTGGCATGATAGAACAAGCAAAGCTAACAGGATTGATAGATCAGTGCGTGCTGTATAAACGTTATGTAGATATTTTCTGTATCGTCAATAGCAGCACTGATACTGACTGCCTGTTATCACTGGCCAACTCAGCTCACAAGAAACTGCAGTTCACTATGAAAATAGGACAAGATGGATCGATTCAACGAGGCATGCATAGGAAGCATACGTGGAATGAACAATATACTCATTTCCACAGCTTTGTTCCGATGAAACGGAAACGGAACGTGGTACGCTGTTTAACAAATCGAACTTATAAAATCTGTACTGAGGACACGCTGGACAGTCAGCTGAAGCTCTTATGGGAAACGTTTCGCGCTAACGGATATCCAGACAAGTTCCTAACTCGAAACATGCAACGAAGGGAACCGCAAGACCGTGAGTCGTCTGTCGAGCGGAAAGCCATCTATATGAATTTTCCTTACAAGAGCGAATTATCAAGTGTATCGTTGACCAGAAGGCTCGACGTGACCCTGATGAGAACGTTCCATGCTGCACAACTAAGACAAACGTTCTCCTCTAAGCCAGCTATACGTCTTCAACTCAAAGATACATTGCCCAGTAGTGCTACCTCGTGTTGTATCTACTCATTCGCTTGTTCCTGTAGAGCAGGTTACATTGGTCGCACAACAAGGCGCTTGTCGGAGAGAATACGCGAACACCATCCAGCTTGGCTAAAAACCGAACAACAACGAAAGATTTCCAGCTCAATTTTGGCCCACCTATTTGATACGGGTCACAGAGTCGATTTGGATGTTGCATTCAAGCCGATCTACCATGTCACACGTGTTCACGCCAGATGTGTGAAATGTCGCATCTTGGCTGCTGCAGAGGCAATCGGAATCCGGCTGCGAAACCCTACTCTGTGTGCGCAGAAGTCTTTTGTTCAAGCGCTGAAGTTACCATGGCCTGCCGTCGTTGGAACACTTGACACGGCACCACAGTAACCATGTCCGTAATCCCAAAATGACATTAGATTCACACTGTATTGAATTTCACAAAATCCTGACTTGACAACTAATTTCATATTTATTGTGTTGTATTTGACCTGAAGATGATACACCAAAAGCGAGCTTGTTCGCCACGTTTTGACTTTTGATAGACAACTATTTTTAGTAGTTAGGTACCTTTCCTTCTCTCACCTTATATAGGACCTGCTTTTTCTCCGTGGTCGTGTGGCAGTCAAGCATCAGTGTGAACCACTGATGCATGGTTTACAAAGTGAAACTCGGTGCACTCTATCTTTTCCATTTTAAGGTGCTTCGATATCACTTTTGCGTGTCTCGATATCAATTTAAGATGTCCCAATGGGTTTCTGTTGGTTCCATTGGTGAACGGAATCGCACGGTTAGTGTGTGCATGGACAGGCTGACAGACTTGTTGGGTCTTACGGTGTGGGAGGACACGAATTCGTCGAGAGCATGGAATAAATAAAGCCAGTGCTGCTGGACCCGGTTACTAAACTGACGGAGATGTGGGCTAATATGTACGCGTTGAGCGCTGAGAGCGTAAGTGTGTTCATACGACGTAAAACGCACACGTACAGCACATTTGTCAAACCGGTGGTTGCATGAGCGACCCATCCAGACTTGCATAGGCTTCGGCTTTCGTTGTTATCCCAACGGCCGGGTAGGTCGAGCATGCTCTGTCGTCCGAATGACAGTTTGACGGATGCCTTAACAGCTGAAGGCAGGGCCGGAACAACCAAGGTAATATAGGCCGGCCACAGAGTTTGGACTCGGATACAAAATCCGGAAGCTGAACCAAAGGGCTTGCCCGTAAACAGGTCTCGTAACCGAGTCGAGTTGCAGAGCTGCTTCAACACAACTCTGTTACCAGCTGAAACGGGGGTGAATGCGCGTTTCAGGGCTCGACGCCCCAGTGTTGCGGCCACCACGGTACACGATCGATAAAAACCGGTTGCCCATTCGTCTCTGCAGCCGTTTCATCGCTTGAAAAATACGCTATTTCCGCATCGGATTTTCATACCACGATAATTTTCTCACCAGTAGATGGATAATAAAAGCTGTATTCATGACGGGCACAGATTATTAAACCAATAAGAAATTGGTCGAAACCTCACAATTTTCCCATAGAATCTGAAGGTCGACACGCCTTTTTTGGAATCATCGCGTCATTTGTGGACTCTGGCATGGCGTATTATAGTTATGCTACCACAGCGGTGAGCGCCGCTTTGCATGTGCCGTGCTGTCTCACTTTGTCGGAATATCACATGTGACTGTTATCCATAGATGGGTGCCGCGAGGGGAGCAACTTGCTGCGTTATTGAGATCGGAGTGGACAGCTCGTTCAAAAATGTTGTCCAGACTGAGGTGCGTTGTCCTCTGAAAAACTGCAGTCTTGAAAACTGCCATGCGTTTATTGGACTGGATTAAGTATCATGCTGGATAACACTGGTGGACCGCGACTAAGACGACAATGCGGCGCGCTTTTGGGAAAATAGCTACCGATGTTCAGACAATTTGTGAACAATACAGACGAACTATACACAGCACATAAACACTATTAGATACTGTCAGCTAGGATTGCATACGTTTTCTGTACGCTTGCTGGTACCGTTTATAACAATATACGAGACCATTTGTACATTCCCAACAATAAATACACGGTCTCCATTTTCGACGGGTTTTTTTAAATCCTAGGTCTGGTTACCGCGTATCTGTGTAAGCGAAGCAACTGACATTGTGCAAAGTTTGAAGAAGAAACCGGACCCAAGAAGACTACAGGCCAGATGGGCACATGAACAATCACACCGTAATCGTTGTTTTGTTTTTAACGGGGTGGGATACTTTGCCCGTCATTGCCCTGACAGTTGTTTTTCTCGTTTTTCCGTGGTACCGGGATGTCATGGGGTAAGAGTCATCGGGCAAAAGTGCTGATGGAGAGAGAGATCAAAATGTCGTGTTAGTCGATAAGGGGACTGTGGCGTCAATTACAAGCAAAGTACAGGGATTGTCAACGTGAAAGAGACGAGAACAGGTGCCGATCTGCTACGTCGATTGATGGCAAACGTAAGTTCGGAGAGGTGCGAGTTGCGTGTTGATGGCAATGCCGTGAACTTCTATCGTGAAAAGATGAAAGAATAGTGCGGATTTGGCAGAGTCGCTGCAAAATCTGTACCAGAATACCCCTTTCCAGCCATCACACAGTATGGGGGTGAGTTCTTTCATCCATTCACTAATGCGAATGACCAGTACAGGTTGTGTACGTGAATCGAACATGCAATAGATCTACAACCAGGCGTGGAGTGCAGACTATTCAAATTGATTGCTTAAGTGAACAGACAGCTTAAGGAGGTGCTGGGGAAAGGAATAATTCAACGCAGAAGCGGCCCATTTTCGTCGCCGGTTCTGTTGACTAAAAAGTTGGCTAAAACCTATCGATTTTACATCGATTCCAGAGGGTTGAACCGAGTGACAATCAAAGGTACGCTCCCAGTGCCTCAAATGGAGATCTTTGTGCATCTATACGAAGCCAATATACTATCCCTCAAAGACCTGCATTCCGGTTACTGGCAGCGAGAAATGACACAGAAGGACAGAGCGAAAACCGCCTTTTGCATGAATAGACAGTAATACGAATTCCCCAGGATGCCGTCCGGCCTTTGCTGTGTTCTAATCACTCTCAGACTTCTCTTGCTTCATATTTTGGGAGTTCAGGTGGGAGTAACCATGTATGAAAATGACATCATCATATTTTCCAACACGGTGTTGGAGCACGCTAAAAGACTGCGAGTAGTATTATAACGTTTGGTTACTGCGTATCTGTGAATTATAACAACCGAAGGCAGGGCTGAAACACCCAGAGTAATCGATCGATCGCGGTCTCCAAATCTAAATGAACAACGTCCGGAGCGGGTGGCAAACCACTGCAAGTCCATTCTGACTTTGGGTGGCCTAGGTGTGACACTCAGGCAAGACAAACCGCCTCATATGAGTGGCGTAGGGGTCTGGTGACTTGTGACAACAGGACAGTACGAATAGAGACAGGTGGGATGCAGGTGGTACTATGGCTGGTCGAGATAAGGGTGGACACTGGGATTGGTTTACAAAATATAAAAATCTGTCAACCGGTAGGTTAAAACGAACTGTCCAAACAATCGACAATAGGAGCCAACCACTGGACACACATCTATCCATTTTATTTCAACATTTTCTGGGAGTTATCTGTTGAGGAATCGAACTAGCCACTAGTTTTAATTAGTTTCAGCCTTTTACCATTGTTCTCTCTATTGATCTGTTCTCTAATGGGTTTTACGAACCAAGCTATATGTCTCATACATGTAACGGACGTTAACCCCCGCCCCCGGAACGCATAAAACTGATATTCTTCTGCTGCACAAACCTGTTAAGTTAAGCCCACCGCAAAGTCGGCCAACTCAGTCTGAATTAAAAACTTGTTGTTTGCCACTTTGAGTGCCGATCGCTCATGGGAAAAAGAATGAGTGCTACTTATTCATCAACTAATCATTTCTACTTTTCTCCAAAACGAAATCTTCGTTCGTCCATTCCACTGTTCACCAAATGTGGAGTAACTCGGTATTGACATGTGAGAAGGAAAATCAATCCATTTCGGAGTAAGTTCACATTGACTGCTACCTTTTTATTCAATTGCGCATGCGGTTTGAATATCTGGTGTCTGGCAAGCCTCCAACCAAGAGAGTTCGGTGTAAGAGATTGACTAGCTTTAATCAGTTACATTTCAATGTTATGGTATTTATCAAGACAAACATATGATATAAGATTGAAAAGGACACGCACTGAATGTACTACTCACTGGGACTTGCGCAAATCATGACTCACCTTCTGTGATTTCAAACTACCAATTCTCAACGCACTTGGTATACATCAAGGTTTATCGTCTATGTACGCCTGTCGAGTTTAGTCGGTACGCCAAGCAGTCTCACAGAAGATATGCAGCTCATTTTCGATCTGTAGGCAAATTTACGGGCATGTCCTCTCACACCTTGTATTCCATCCATAGGAATTTCATCGTGGATTTTCATGGGGGCAGCTCTCAGTTGCTGGGTTTTTAAGCTTGCTTGTGGGTTCTGGCCCCCATTGTGTTCACAGTTAATTAGACATCCCTCTCTCATTTTGCGGCGCACCCATCTGTGTAAGATTGGGTAGTAATAATGCGCGCCAAGTGCCAATAAACTGTTACTTATTTAGTATGATCTGGGGATCATCATCGTTTTTTCGTCAGCAAACTCATACATAAGGCCCGATTCAACGATTGTAGTCATAAGCATGTCCGGTCATATTTCACGTAAGTCTTATTCACAGTATACCCATCAGTGCTTGCTTGATGCATATGAGAACGGCTATAACTGGAAAGCTGTTGTCGTTGCTCTGGAAGTTCACCCATGCAATGCCAAATGATGGATTTTTCATAGAGAAAACAACCAAATGCGTGAGCAGCGCGGTGGGCACAAACGGAAACTTTGTGTGATGCATAGGTTGGTCAGCTAACAGACCGGGTGAGTGAATACCCTCCTGTCACTCTGGATCTCCTGCGGCTACAGATGAAAGCTTAATACGGGAAAGAAGTTCTTCGTAGCACCATTAGCAACTACTCGAACAAGAGATTGATAACGGTCAAAAATTGCACATAATCCTCGAGACTAGGAATCATGAATTATACCGATGGAAGAGAAAACTGTTTGTCACATACAGTCAAAGGAAGCCTTGTTATCTGAACTGATGAAAGTAAATCTGATAATTACTCACAAGTGAAAGTGGTTGAGCGTTCACATATGATAATTCGGTCGTGCCTAACGTGAGGTCAATGGCGCAGTTGTAAACACGGTTGCCTCATGAACAGCGTGGCCGGAGTTCTAGTCCCGGCAGTGGCGATGATATGCACTACTGACGAGCTCTAATGAGAGCGAAACTCGAGTCTAGTGCTTCTTCTTGAAAGGGGCCGACTGGATAGTCTATGGGAATGCGACAGCTGCGATCAGTTGTGGGTGATGTTTAGCTTGGAAATAAATCTTGCGAAGACATTTAAAATTTTTCCGCTCACTTAACCAACTTCAATCTGTTCTGTAATCGCACCTGTGAAATAGCAGTATGTGGACAGAAAGCATGCACAACTGTTGCTATCAGCCGAGGGAGCAATGTTCGCATCATTATCGCCATATCAGAACTAGCGCAGTGAAGTTGAGCGATCGTAACATACTACTCATACCGCGGCTATTCAGTAGTAGGACCGGAGCATATATTTTGACATCGTACAAGCCGCAGAAAAAAATGTAGAAAGGAAAATCAGAGTGCAGCATCGCTCATAGTGGTCCCTGCTACTTAATGGAACGGAACATTGACGTCTGCGACAACTGAAAAGGTCTGGGGCCGAGTACCGCGTGCAAATGAGTGGTTTTGTTCCAAGTCTTGTTTAAATGCTTAACCCATGTGTTGGTTTGTCGAATAAATAATCCTTGTGTCATCCGCGTTATTGGATCACAACACTAGGTTTGCTGACGTATTCCATCAAACATGTTAGGCCTGGCTGCGGACGTTGCTAGGTAGCTTATGGGACCACAAAATAGAGAGACACAGTGATAGTCTATCAAAATGAGCCCTGTTACACGGTCCTTGAAAGCGTGTACGCAGATTTGTGGTACACCGGTGAAAAACCTCTTATGTCTGGCGCCCTACTCTCCGGTGCTATGTCCAATCAAAGGCATGTAGAGCACAGTCAAACACCCAGCAAAGCTACTGGTACGAAGAAAGCATGATTTTATACTCGCCGACGTTCCTTCAGACGTGCTTTCCCAACGCGAGTGGCATTTGAACTGTCTGGAAGAGATAACTGAAAAAGCCAGACGTGTGGTCACGAGATATATGGCCAGAAAATAATGAAATACATTAAGTCGTCCTGTTTGAAAGTACTCAACAATCAATTCCAGTGCGCACTGCACACCTTCGGGCGACACTCGATTGAGCTTTGATGTCCCCTGGGAAATCAGGTTGTGTGTCAAGTACAGGGCGAACAAGCTCGACGTACTTGTAATCATTGTCAGTAAATGGGTCCGACCGCCTTCACCACCGAGTCGTATTAATGGCCAATGGTTTCAAGATGTTGTGCTTCATCTTTTTGTCTACTTGGCTTTTAGATACAAATTAAAATTTGTCATCCGGTAGGGCATAATTCCTACACGGTTCTCACAGGGTTTCCAAAATGAAATTAGCCAGCCAGACTAGAAATTTCGACCTGTCTCGTAACTCCTAATCGCGGGCTTATCGATCAGAGTTAATTAACAGAGAATAACCACATCCTCTATCCAGACGATCGAGCGACTTGATTATCATTTACAAACCAAAGCGGTCGAACGTTCACAGATGATAGTTCGGTCGTGCCTAAAGTGAAGTCAGTGGCGTGCAGTGTTCTACAAAGTGATCTCATCAAACAGTTGCCGGAATTTTTATCCCAATCGTGGCAGGGATATACATTACTGACGAGCTCTAACAACGCCGAAACACCAGTTCAGTGCGTGTCTTCCAAAGAGTCTGATTGCAAACTCTATCTGAATGCGATCAACTGTGATTGATGATCAACTTGAAATTAACCAAATCCGACTACTTAATAACCTAAAATACCGCCTGTCACGTTTAATCAGACTGGGTAATTCGATCTGTCTCGGAGGTCTTAATTGAGGGCTTATCCACTGGAGTTAGTTACCAGAGAGTAACGGTTTATCCTGTCCAAACGATCGTTTAGACCTTCAGGCCTGGAACCCGACAATTGTGCACACTTATGTGAGTCTATATTTTGTTGTTGTTGTACATGCTAGCTGTGGAATGCACAGATAGATGGAGGAAAACTATTGAAATAAAGAACGTATGGGTCAGGAAAGTTATTGTGACTTACAGGTCGGCTGTTTTTCCTGTGATTGCCCGTTACACTCGTGTACCAACTTTGGGCAACATGATTCAGGTTTACGAAAGACAACAGCTTTTGTTTCACATACACTGCTCCTTCTACCAAATTACCAAACCTCAAGTTTGGAGTATGAGTAATTACATTTTAAAAATATGACAGGTTTAACCACAAAAATTACGACCTTTAATAGAAACAATGGTAATTTGTTGGTGTTTATCCTCTCCTCACTTCCTTTGTGCACATGCTACAATGCTGTTTGGACTTTTCTTTGGATCCATAATAAAAACAGCGCTGTAGACATGAGCAATATCAGCACTGCTTTAATAAGTTATCCTGAGACTTGCTGGTTGAATTGTGTTCTCGTCAATAATGGACATGAGCTTGGGACAAAATACTCCTCACAAAATGTTTTTTTATTCCTCTCTACACAAGCAGCGCCGTGTATAAACCGTTGTTGCTGGAGCTGACTGTTTCCCGGTGACTTCTGGGCTATTCATGCAATCAGTAACTTGCATTTTCAAATTATTACCAATCGATTCGTTCTACACAAGCGTGAGGCAGCCACATACTATCGGTTCTCCTATGTCTTACAGAATAGTTCACACAGCATTGTGAAAACCACAAGATTTTTTACCGAAATAATAATTCTGTTACAACTTCTGAGCGGCCGCTTTTACGAACGGATGTTATTGTGACAGTTGGACTGAGTGAGGGGATTCCTAGACCATTTCCCATCACTGAGCCAGAAAGTCAAAACATACTTGAAGTTGATGCTTTGAGGAATGCACGACCGGATATGTACATATATTTTGAGGAACTTAAAAAGTACACAGCATGGCTTTCGCGAATACGTGACTACTACGGAAAACGAAGGATTATATATCAGGATTGGAGTCGCTGCAATAAGAGAGACCAACGGCATCGGTCGACTTCCTCTTTTCTTTTGGGTCAGCAGCGCGCTGCCCAAAGAAAATCAACACAGTTTATGTCTTTATTGGCTCCTTTTCCAGCGGGTTTTCAACTTTGTTCAAATAACTGCAACGCAAATCCACCTGATAAGCTATCGCCGGAAGAGCTAAACCAAATTAACCAATACATTGATCGCTTATGGCAAACACGTGAAAAGGGAGGTAAAAGTGGTATGTTGACCGAAGAAGAAATGATCAGCATTTGTCAGAGAGCTAGACCGATATTTTTATCGCAACCAAACTTGTTGGACTTACAGGGTCCATTAAAAATCTGTGGGGATATACATGGACAGTACAGTGATCTACTTCACCTATTTGAATTATGTGGGAAACCTGACAAAATAAATTACTTGTTCCTTGGAGATTACGTGGACCGAGGGCGTCATAGTTTGGAAACCATATCGCTTCTTTTGTGTTATAAGTTGAAATATCCTTGTCGCTTCTTTTTGCTTAGAGGAAATCACGAAACTCAGTCAGTTACTCGAATTTATGGCTTTTTCGATGAATGTAAACGGCGATTTTCAGTCAAGCTATGGCGACAGTTTGTGGACACGTTCAACTGCTTGCCAGTTTGTGCAATTATTGAAAGCCAGATTTTTTGCTGTCACGGCGGACTCTCACCTGAAATGTTGACACCCGAAGTCACTGACTTATTTGAACTTAAACAAAAGATCAAGAGAATACAGCGACCATGTGACGTGCCTGAGTGTGGTCTCCTGTGTGATTTGTTATGGTCGGACCCATGGTACATCGATTTTTCTGAGAAAGCAGCAGAACCCACCGGGTGGGAGGCAAGTGAACGAGGCGTTTCTTTCATGTTTGGTCCGAACGTAATTGATCAATTTTTGGAAAGGTTCAATCTTGATCTGATCGTTCGTGCTCATCAGGTGGTTGAGGATGGATACGAATTTTACGCCAACCGATCGTTAGTAACAGTATTTTCAGCCCCAAATTACTGTGGAGAATTTGACAATGCGGCTGCCGTATTCTGTCTCTCTCGACTCACAAGCAATCTTGAAAGTTTGCAACCAACTTATTCCAATCTCATAATGGATGACGACGAAATAAATCGCGATGAAGCAGACTTAGAAGGCAGCTTTCAGATCATACGATCAGTGGCAGCAAAAAAGTAGTGGATGATCGGTGACCCACTCAATAATGGATCAGTTCCCTTTAATTTATTTGGAAGCTGTGCAAAAGTCAGCATCTACTTTTTGTAACTTTTCTGTCATTCTGTAAATGTATTCATTTGACCCTCATACTTAGTCATCTCAATCGGCTACATCCGAACTTTTGGGTAAGTTTGTCTTCATTTATATCATGTATGACTAGTTCGTCTCATGTATCATGACGAACGTCCATCGGGTCACTTGGTTCAGTGGTCTGAAGAAAACTTTATTGTAACAATCGGAGGTATTTAATGAAACTTCGTTTGAAACAATAAGTTGGATAAGTTACAACTTATATTGCTACCTTGCCGAGATGGTCGGGCTTGTGTGCTGTATTGATCCGACGGGCTATGCTGACTAGGTCCTTCCAGGTGCAACCTTGTCCGACAGGCCAAAGGACAGCATTCAGACGAAAAACAGTTACACTCATAGGATTGTATGTCGCACTGCTGACCGCGTAGGAGTGCTTAGGTAGTGAGGCCAGATTTTATGGGCATACAGCAAAACTATTTTTATAGTTGCGTCACTGCTGTCCTTCGTATCAGGAAGAACTGGATTAGAAAAGGTACCCTCAAATAAAGAACACTCCGATGGCCCAAAGGTTGACCGTGACCGCCGGCGTATTATCCAATACGGTAAAAAAAACATCTGGTATCTCGCAAAAGCTCAACGTAGCTTCGAATGCATCCACCGCGCGCAGCAGTGCTCAGAATCAGACATCATTGTCTTATTCACTGCGCCGTCGAGCAAGGCAAGCTACTTACTGCCAAGTGAGTCAGACTCTTGAGTCGTTGGCTCCGGGCAGGTTCCCCCAAGTAAACCCTGTATCCTGTTGTCTCGCAGGTCAGACTTTTGAGTCAGAGACTCGAGGTGGGGTCCCTCAAATCAACCCCATTCTGCGGTATAAATGACCGGGAATTATCAGGAGTTATCGTTCTCCCGACAGTGACATTATTTATCCAACTCGGCTTCTTCACGTTATAAGAATGCATTTTCTTATTTCCTTTCCAATGAGTAATATTCATGCATTGCTCCTATCATAATGTTTAATTCATTCCTGATCTACTCCATATAGGCACGAAATATCTAGCCTGTATTGCAGCACTAATAAAGCAAGGCAAGGAAAGTGGCATTTCAGCTATCACTCACACGTGTTCCAGTTTTCTAACGTGAGATAGCATGAGTCGCCTGTGCTTAATGGTCAACATTTGCCCGAAGCACGGTCGGCTTCGTCCTTATCGCTACTCATCGAGTGTGCACATTCGGTGATCTTCGACGGCACATTCTACTGTATGGGTTACAGTGGTTAAAAATGTAACCTCCGCGTTTTCCACTTACTTGGCTCCAAGCGAAACAATGTATGGTTCACCTCGTTACACACTGGGTTATCCGGTGAGCACGATAATTCTGCGGAAGATTTGCACACTTGGGTGCGAGCACTGGCTGCGTGTGGATTCTGTCATACGGTTGAACAACTATTGAAATAAGTCGGGAAATAGAGGACTAGTGTTGCTGCAAAGGAGCCTGACAGCAAACTGCTTGCTTGCTTTCAGGTTAGATTCGTGGATGAAGTGTCGCTGCCGATTATCGTTCACAATTAAGAACAAAACTTCCGTACACTCCGGGAAGTATCAGGAGTTATCGTTCTCCCGACAGTAACATTATCCACCCATCACAACTTCTTTCTACTGTTTTGCCCCCCATGTCTTCTTTCTTCCATGTGCCTTCGGGTGATAACTGTTTCCTGAGGCCAAGACAACTGGGAAACATTGGCGCTTTCAATGTCCGCACTCTCTGACAAGTCGGTCAGCAGGCTGCTCTGGTTAGTGCTTTCTCAAGTACGGAACTTGATGTGTGCTGTGTGTTGGAAACGAGAATCTACGATTCTAGCGCCGTTATTCACTGGAGCTCACCTCTAGGTGACTGTCGATGCAAGCGCTTCTCTCTCAGGGTTTTGGTGACGCCGAAGCTGAATCTCGCGGTCAAGCTGGAGTGGGAATCGCACTGAGTCTCAGAGCAAAACAATATTTGTTCGACTGGATCCAAGTGAGCAGTCACTTGTGCGCTGTCAGACTCAATATATCGGTAAAAATCTGTCGATGCAAGTCAAAAAGGCTTTGCATATTCATTATATCGGCGTACGCTCCAACGGACAGCTGTTCGGATGTTACCAAAGATGCGTTCTATGACGCTCTCGTTGACCTTCTGAGGCAAATTGAACACTCAGACAGCGAGCGATTTTGATGCTCGGCTTGGTGGTCTTTCTCCGGATGAGAAGCGGCTTGGAGTTATGTTTGGTGTCCGCGCACAACTTACAGACAATGGTGACAGACTGCTGCAGTTGTGCGCATCCCACAGTCTCTATACGTCGAGCATCGCATTCCAACACAGGAAGAAGCACTGTGTTACTTAGAGACCTCCGTGTGGTTCTCAGCCGTGGACACAGTTGGATCATATAACAGTCATTTACAGGCGGCGCCATTCTGTCGTGCCTTTTGGAGCAACTGGCTGGACTCGTACCATGCTGTTGCGTGTGCCCATTTTGTTTTGTCATTTGCCCAGAGGACATACGCTCGTACATGCAAGGTACTTAACTGGCATTCGAGCGACGAGAGTTTAGATGCTGGCTAGCTAATTACAATACGTTGTAAATAGTATAGGTAAAACCAAACATCTGAATAATATCAGAAGGATGTGTAACCAAAGTGTAATGTAAATAACAAATATAACAGGTACACTTACAGCAAGTGTTCGGACAAAATACACAGATGTAATCCGGGAGCGAGTCAGTGGAGTGTTTGGTGGAATCCTATAGATGTCAACGTAAGAATCTACAGGATGGAAACACTGTGTGGTCCACGGAGCACTGTGGCTGTGGGTTTGTTCACCGGCGCGCGAGGGACCCAGACGAGTTATGTTCACATGTGTGTCCGGTCTCGTTGTCGTGTCAGCTCCGGTGAGGACACTGGGTTGAATCACGTGTCATAGGCTAATGTCCGAGATGAGATTTGCTGTGTGCTACTGCTGCTTTGTGTGTGTGTGTGTGTCTGCGTGTGACATTGACTACAGTGAGTTGTTCGAAGTCACCGCATGTGCATGCGCGTGAAGGTCGCACAGCGGAGAATTTGTGGGCGTAACATCCCGGTCATATGCCACAATAAGTTGGTTCAGACATATGACCTTGACCACACAACGGCGTGCTGCTACAAGAGCATGGAGATCGTTTACCAGGACAAGTTGTCCAGTTCGAGTCAGGTGAGTTATCTTGACGAACACTGGGAACAAATTGCCGCAGCTATGAAGACATGCTGTGAACAGGTATGTTACAAAGAGGCTGTTCAGTGGTGACAGAACTGGATTTCCGTCACGTCGATAAACCACATGAACAAGCGTCGCCCGATCCCACCTGGTTCAAAATATGATGACGGTCGTCGAGAACTTAAACGCAAGGCGACTAAAAGCTTGAGCAAAGACCGTGAGCAATACTTGGTCGAACAATCGAAAGAGATGGAAAGAGCCTTTTTATCTGGGAATAGCAGAAAGCTTTTCCCCCTGATCCGTGGTTGTACTGGCCGTCAAGTCGGTGTAAGTGAGACCAAATGTGAAAAAGATGGTTCCCTTGTCACCAGTCAATCGCGCCGACTTGACAGGTGGGTCGAACATTTTGAAGAACAGTTCAGTTGGCCTCAACCAGATCAGGTGGACAACGGGAACCGATTGGTCAGTTTTTGCATTCCACACGGTTCTCCGTCGGAAGCAGAATTGGCTCTGAAGCTCAAATTATTGAAGTGTAGTAAGGTTCCTGGTCCTGACCTCCTCCTTCCTTCGCCTTTCAAGAATGCTGGGGAGAGGTTAATATCAGGACTGACAAAACTCTTCCAGACGATTCGGGATACTGATGAGGTGCCTCGTGAGTGGCGCTTATCAACAGTATTTCACCGTTTCTAAAAGGGGGCCCGAAATCAATGTGACAACCACAGAGGCATCAGTTTGGTGTTTACTGCGGTCAAGTTATTCACTGGCCTCATTTTACACCAGCTCACTAAGCCCAGAGGAAGTCAGGTACGCGAAGAACAGGCAAGATTCTGATCCGGTCGAGGTTGCGTTGGTTATATTTTTACCTTGCGACGGTACTTGGAACATCAGCACTTTTTTAGACGGCCGACAGTCGTGGTCTTTTTGGACTTGAAGGCTGCTTTCGATTCAGTTGCTTGTAACGTTCTCTGGAGCTGCCTTATCCACAAGGGAGTACCAAAGAAATACGTGAATCTAGTGAGATCACTCTATGCTCACTCTGCAAGCAGAGTGAGAGTTTATGGACAACTGTCTCGAGCGTTCATCACTTTTAGTGGTGTTCGTCAAAGGTGTCCGATATCCCCCTTCCTGTTCAATTTTGTCATGGACGACATTCTGGACGGTGCGCTTCGCGAATCCAGTGGGCTTGGTGTTCAGCTTATTCCTGGCGCTAGATTGGCCGATCTGGAGTACGCGGACGACATTGTCTTACTTAGCCCCTCTGCCGAAGACACGTAGACCATGCCGGACAGGTTGAGCGACCGAGCTGGTTTGTATAGAATGCGATTTGCACCTTCAAAGTGCAAAGTGTTGCTTCAAGACTGGAGCATTTCAACTTCTACTTTCTTCATTGCAGGTAA
>JTDE01021250.1:92565-121134 GCA_014338405.1 Paragonimus skrjabini miyazakii | reverse complement strand
GACATAGCTATATAGCTATGTCCATATATGTCCACTGTGAAGATTCTCACTGCTTCCGATCTTTCGAAAGTTAACTTTCGAAAGTTCCTGTTAGATAGCAAAGAAATCCCAACGAAATCAGTTCCTCCAGTGTACTAAAATCCGCCGTTGTCACAGTTAACTTCTGGTAACAGCGACCACGTGCAAGCAGAAGCCGAGGCGCCGGAGGACGAAGTGTGTATTGATTCAAAGTATAGACAAGTGGTTTATGTATACAATGAATATAACAGGTATGAAGAACAGTATATAGGAAGAGAGCATAAGGGTAACAGGCGTTTCCCTACATAACTACCACCCTCCTCCTATAGATCTATAGGAGGACACTGTTCCACCATCCACTGAGTCGCATCCGACTGAGGAGCTGCTAGCACCCGCTTCGTTGTAAGCAACGCCATCTAACCGAGAAATAGTAATTGGAAAAACGCTTGCTTTTCGTCGGTACTATTGTCAGGACACCACCTTCAAACCGATCACAGGAATCCACCGCTAGCATGAATCGTCGTTTCCAGCGGTTGAGAATCCTCTTTGATGGCAATAATATTGCAATCTTATGTGTTCTTCGACTTTCAAACATTCTTAAGTAGCTTTAATCAGCAGTAGGACAGTATACGTGTTTTACAATTACATACATAAACAACTTAAAAAAATGAGCCAGTTTTAAAAAAATCATTGCTCTACCGAGCGCACACAATGCGCACTAATTTGAGCGTATTGAGCAAACTGAAGCAAACTTGATCAAACTCAAGTTTATTCATTAAGACGTTGTTCAAACAATCTTTATCATAAGCACCTTCCAAAATAAACTATACATAATTAGTAACATGATACATGTAATGCATATTTAGTTTAGTAACAATTGTGTACAAAGGTATTATGTTCATGCACGAGAGAACATGCTCCAAAAAGGCCGGAACTACCTGCAGGTGTAATGTCCGAATGACAAGACGGCGACGATGAATCGGGATCGGCATAAGCAACCTTTAACCTATCAATACTCACCGTGTGATGTGTTCCGTTTTTGTCAATTACTTTTGTCAATGTCTTTGCGGTGAAACACTCAGAAATAACCACCATATGGCGGTTGCAAAGGTGACTTAGGTGAGCCAACGCAAATGAAAACAAAAGGTCAAGTAGGCAGATCACGGTTTATTTGTTTTTGGCGCGGTGTTTTCTGTGGGGCGAAGGTTGAACAAGCGACACATGATTCTTTAGAGGCGTGACGTAAGTCGCGTCAGGATTCAGAGATACTACGGAATTAGAGAGAAATTCTCTAGGAATACGTAATGTACAACAATACACGAGTTCTGCTGAGGTGCATCCAATGTCCTCCTTTACAGTGGTTCGCAAGCCAAGAAGAATAATATGTAAGCCATCGGACCATTTGCTTTCTGCCGATGTTGCCATCGAAGATGCTTTAAGTTGGCGGTGGAACCTATCGACCAAGTCGTTCGACGATGGATGGTATGCAATGGTTGTTATGTGCTCGCATTCAAGAAAACGATTCAAGTCATGGGAAAGAGCTGAAGCAAACTGCGATCTACGGGCAGTAGTGATTGTAGCTGGAACGCCAATATTAAAAATCCACGAGTCGACAAAACTGCGTGCAACTGTTTCTGTTGACGTGTTGTTCAAGGGAACGGCTTGAATAGGTCCACCCAGGTTGGAAGATGCATATAACCGTTGGAAGAAGGGAGGGGACCAACAACATCAAGATGAACGTGCTTGAAGCGTCCGTCAGGTAAAGAGAACCTTCCCGGGGTAGTGATGGTGTAACGGTGAACTTTACTGCGTTGACATTCCAAGTACTGTTTGACCCAGTTACAAACACCGCTTTTATGAAGCTTACTATTTAAACTTGACACGGCACTATAGTAATCATGTCCGTAATTCTAAAGTGGAAGTAGATTCACGCAGTATTAGGTTTCATACGTCACCAAGTTTACAAGTGATTCCATATTTATTGTGTTGTATTTGGTTTTGAGGTGATGCACCAAAAACGAGCTAGTTTGCCAGCGATATCCGCACAGTCATCGTGTGGGCAGAGCGTTATCGCTGCTTAACTTATTGCCGC
The DNA here is from genome assembly GCA_014338405.1 of Paragonimus skrjabini miyazakii. NCBI lineage: Eukaryota > Metazoa > Platyhelminthes > Trematoda > Plagiorchiida > Troglotrematidae > Paragonimus > Paragonimus skrjabini miyazakii. Next base: position 119,024 of record JTDE01021250.1, on the reverse strand, counting down.
AAACTTTTTTAGCCTCTGGTTGGTATCGGGCTTGTACAGCAGCAACAGTCTATCAGAAGCGTTATCATAATAACAGGTATGTGGTGAGGTTCTGGCAATCTATTTGCCAAGGTCAAATAAATGTTCACTTTCCCCATCGTACAACAACTCATTTTAACGATTGATCTTTCAACCGCCTCACTTTACTAACTGTGAAGTGGAAAAGGTTCGGGAAACGGAGACAACTTGCACAAAAATAAATGGCTGATGTTTGTTTGTGTTAAACGATTTCTGTTGGCGAATATCTTTGTTGACCGGAAAAGCTTTAATGACCATCATAAGCTCGCATAAACCCGCACGTATTCATACCGGTCCTTAGTAGTTCAAAACTTATTAGGGCCATGACAGTAAAGCATATTTGGCGATGACCTCTTAGTTGTATTTTGAGATTCATAATGGGTTGCCTTAATGCCACTCAAAAAATGGACAAGAAAGTTTCTAAATGCAGGTATTTCTTGCCAGAGAAGCCATATGGATCTCTTGTCATTCCAGTTAACTTGAATGCTATAGTTCTACGAAAACCTCAAGATTGCGGAAGCCTTTTTAAAGAATTCAAAATTTTGACAACAACTGGGAAAGATAAAATACGTCGGACAATACATTATTTGTAGAGTACAGGCGAAATGCTGTTTACACTCATCTCGGTGGATTTCCATTCAATCTTTGACTTAGTTCTTGCTGATTTATTTCGGCAATCTGGATCACTCAGCTCACTCCTCCCAATTCCACTTGCTGCGTGGTACTGTTTTGGTGAGCACTCTTTATGATCTTGTACAAAAAACTTAGAGAGGGCTTAACTGTAATAGAGGTTTCAAACTAGTGCTGTACGAAACGCATTTGGTTCCTTCAAATTGTACCATGCTACTTCAGTTCTAGAACATTCATTTACGCGGTCCCTTGTTGCGTAAAGTCCACCTGGGAGAGTATGTACCTTCAGAAACTTGATTAGAACTACCTCGCCAGAATGTAACATTACCGGTGAGATATACGGAGGACAACGTGTCAACATGCGTCATATGTGGGTATGAAACGACGTCTGGTTATCGCAGAGAAGAAGGGCAGATAATGTTTGCGTTCGCTCAATTTTGTTTTCATGGCAAAAAACACAGCTTTCTCAGGACGAAGATAGCAACGGACGTTCTGTTTTTCCATCGTTATATCTGGCAGTTAGCCGTCGCGCATGCCGGAAAGCTCGAGATGCGCGATCAACTGGTCAAAAACACGCGTTGCACAGGCTGCGATGGTTGGGCCTTGTACTCTGCACGCCAGCTGATGATTCACTATATCTGAGATTTCATGTTGAGATCACCAGCAGCTGGATAAAACCGTGTAATGTTCAGGGAAAAAGATGGCTGCATGATATGAAGACTGACCGTTTTACTGGGTAGAGTGGACAGATTGTTTGGTCGGAATCCTCGTGATGAATGAAAATGCTGATTAAAAACCGTATTCGAAATGACAGCGTATCGTAGTCAACAACATGCATGGCTTAACATATCCCTATTTCCCTCCCTAGCAAAGTTTTACTATTTTTGGATAGTACACATCACTGTTGAGATAACCGTCGGTTTAAGCTATTGTGCCTCCTGAATAGGCTTAAGGCCGTTGTGAAAAAGGCTACCCCAACAGACGTACTCAGAATAAAATTAAAAGTGAAAAGTCTCAGATACTATTGAAAATGTAACTAAATTTCATTTGAGTGACGTTATAAGAATCTGTCACTCTCCAGTCAAACCAATTATTTATCAGTCAATGTTAAGCAGTTGACTATTGTGAATCTTATTGAACGTAGAAAATTTCGAGCTACGGCAGAAATGTGAGTTTTCAGAATGCTACCAATAGTTAGCATCTACAAATAACTATTATTTAATTTGATCATATGGTGTTTGTTAGAAGGAGAAATGCAAGACAGTTTACTTGTTCTCAAGCATTGCGTCACGGAAGTAAGCACAAACTGAAAAGAGTCGCATACTTTATGATGGGCTTGCAATAATTTATGGAGCTGTAGCGTAACTAAACAATTATCAACAAACGAGGAAACGATTTAATGGGCCCAACAAGAACGCACGCAATTTTGTCAGTTATTGTAACACGAATATATAAACTTCCATTACACTCATAGAAAATTTTGCGAATGCATTACTCAAGACACTTACAAAACGGGTAACTGTGTTACTGTGCTGCTAGGGTACACTAATAGCACGCTGTACGTAACAGTGACCATATACTGTTGCTTGGTCACTGCCTACGGGCTAGGTGAAGTCTGAATAGAACACGAGCTAAAAGTTAGTGGGTATCGAATATGAACTTTTAATACTACATTCACACCAATCACACTAGAAACTGTGTATTATTATTTCCCGCTTTGATTAATTCTAGTGGTAGCTACTTTTGAAACTTTAAAGTTATTGATGAATAATGGTACACACATTGTCTGTTATTTCAAAGTTTCCAATAGTCTGGTTAGAAGTGGGTAACACATGAAGCATTAATTGATTTTTAACCATTCCCAATACTATTCAGAATCCCCAAGTAAATGCGCTGAAAGACCAAGAAACGCTACTATGCACCTGAAGACTTAAGCCCATCACTATTAACACATATGGAGGGGCACCGCCCTAAGTATACTCCGCAACGTGCAAAATTTTAGAGTTCGTTTTGGGCTGTTAATAACACTTTTATCTACATCTCCATTTCTCCTACCAAAGCCCAGCATGGTCTCGTTTTGAAATGGAACAGTATAATGTTTTCGTTAGATACAAAAGTGCTTCACGTTTTCCAATATTTTCAATATTATATAAATAAGGTATATTTCAATATAATTTGGTAAAGTTAAACAATAGCAGTGACTTTGAGTACATTATTACTGTTGGAACACGCTAACAATAGTCTGTATGTGTACAAATCGTATCATTTGCTCTATGTGGTCGACGATATTGCACATTATGACCAGGTGATTGTAATTAATGCAGTCCGAATCTCAACCATACACCAAAAATACCTTACGGTCACCCTATGTTAGACCACCACCCGATTCCATTTTTTGCTGGTTAACTAACTAATGATGATCACTAGCGTCGCTTGAATAGTTCCACCTTGGTCGAGTGAGAAAACCGATGCCATCCAAGTTACGATAGTCTGGCGCACTTAGACCAAACGAACTAAGTAAATTTGTGCATGAGACACGAATTTGGCGCAAGAGGAGTCTTCAAAGTAATTTACTTAATTTTTTGGCTTACATACACAAAAACACCATTCCTTGAACAACCCACAAACGGAAAGCCAAAATCAGCTGTTGGTTTTCTCAAGTTAATGTGACAAAATACTGATTTTTCAGTGTTTTGAAGTGTAATGCATCTGGTCCTTAGGGTCAAGTGTCTAACTGAGGTTAACAACTTATATCAAATGGCGCTTCAATAATTACAGCGTTAGAAGAATGACAGTATTATGATTTCATTTTGCTGCAGTGAGTTTAGGTCTGATCGCGCTTCATCTTCTCTCGAATGCTGTCCCACATTTTTACATAACGCATATCCCGAGGACACAAATTCTTTACGAACTTTGTCAACTGAAGGTTAATTGCGGTATTAACGAGACGTTTCCGGTCTGCATGTTTGACAGCAAAAATGTGACTAGATTAATCTGAGTGTGACTAGATTCTCACCTTTTAAACAAAACACCACGCCTTCAAACGTAAAGAAAATAAAGGTCGATGTGCAAGTGGTCAGAAAACCAAAAACTGGTTCAGTTTATCATGATAAATAAAAGTTCAGATCAATTCACTCAGCTACCTTAAAGTTAATATGTGAGTTACCTTCAGAATGGAACAGAAATTCATCACTACTCAGCTTGTTTGAACGTTCACCTACTGCCTCATGTTCATCGACAGGCGTATAGAATCTTTTAAGGACCGGTCTTTGAATCGCCAGTCTTCATTAAGGGACCAAGTGAGTGAAAATACACCAAAGTCCAAGCCGTTTTTTGTAGTTTGAAGGTCGTTGAACCGGAATAGACTGTTCCTTTGCATACTCAGATTTTACAGACCTATCAACTTTTTGATAATCACCACACCTTATACTGTAAATTTTGGATGACAAAATGCTTCATGGCTGAAATCTGAGTCCATTTAGGATGAATGCTCAACACTGGTGTTTAAGAGTTTAAGAACCGGGTTCACATGATCTTCTACCAAAGGCGAGATACTGAGTCCTGAACATGTGGGCAACAGCTTCTTAAGCAATTACTGTGTAACTTATTCTGAAACCTCGTTGTTGGATCTGTCATTTTTGAGTCAACAAACTGGAGTTGTATCACACAAACTGTGTTGAGAACGAAATCAAGAAATGTTAGAAGTGAGAAGAAGTCAGAATCCATGAGGCTAAAAGTATTGCACGTTAACTCCAGTGCTATGGAGATTTAGAGATGATGATACAATAGCTTCCAACTAACATGCCGGAAATGATCACAAATCCAAAACTTAATCAACTAAGGGTGAAAAAAATATATGAAACTCATTCAACTCATTTAAAGAAGAAAGCTTTAGAAGAAGAAACTAGTTTTGGTGGATCAGTAAAACCTGAGTTGCTGAGATAGCGGTTAAAGTACAGCATAAAAGCGATGACAGTATCCTCAGAAAATACGCCTAAAGTCGCAAACAGAGTAGAAGCAGAACAGCACCAAAAACTGAAGTCGATCCATTTTAAACAAGTACTGTTGGGCGAGATCGATTCAGTGAATGCAGACTGATCATCAGTGGTTACGAATGCTGTTTAAAATTCATGCCTTATCGCGCGAATTATCGTGAGTTTGTTTGGATATCGTGGATCTTGAAGGTGAGGTTTGCGGAATGCAAGAAATTTTTCTGCCTCCTTTTCCAACCTTTAGTTTGAAAACACAAATATGATAGTCGACAGAACACAGTTAGTCAACACTAGTCCAATAAAATTCACTGCTATCAAGACAAAGTTTCTCTCACTGATAATCCAAGAAGTTGCCTCCTGTTTCATATTAATTGGAAGTTTCACGTTTGGCTGGCTCCACTTGTGGAAACAATATTTGTAACCTTCACTTTTGATAATTTTACACAGCTGATTGGGACTTGATTTGTTCCACCCACAATTAACCATAGCCTTTGTATTCAGATAAACACATACTGATATAACACATGAAAATGAAAATCGTATCAATCCTATAGTCGTGAAAGCATTAGCAGATCTGTAGAATGTGCAGAACTCATTAGTTCCCAACGGCATAAATATTGAGTTATTCATCAATACTGAGATAAATGTTTTGGGTTCTCGTTACCGTACACAAAAAAAACTGCATTTCTCTGCAACCAGAAAACAATTTTGATTCATTACTGATAACTAGTTTGGCAGATTTGATAATTTAGGAGGGACTTGATTGTAAAAATCTGGACTTCGGCTTGATTCGATACACATACTTACACCGTCTCCAAGTGGACAACGTTTTGTCTTACGGTTTTAACACAGCTTTGATGTTGTTACTGGTATTCAATTAGGGTCTGAATAAAAGCTGGCAACGATTTTAAATACTGCTGAAAATGCACAGTTTCGTCTCATCGCTTTTTCTGTTACAGGTGCCTAGTGTCCGCAGCAAACGTAATTTTCTTAAACTTCTAAACAGATTACTTAATTTAGTTGTTGAGACCTGGGACAAGTAGCTTTTTGGAAGAGCCAGGAGATATTGGTAGCATGATCACAGCTATCCACAAGACGCTGACAATGACTATTTGTATCCACACAATTGTCCAGTGAAATTCCCATACGTGTTTCTTCACTCGGGTTCACTACTTCCGTATTAGAAGGTGCAGGGCTTTTCTTAACTGCTGTGAATAAAATAACATCAACGTAGCTCATATGTTATCCTCATTTAGAGTTTTAGATTAGTGTTCGACTTATACGTGTTGAAGCCAACTGCTTTCGGATCACAGTACCACATTGCGAAAGGAATCTTATTAAAAATATACATATAAATGTTGTGTAAATGTTTTACCATCAGTAAACTCACTACTTTCTTGATGTAGCAGACACTTCTGCTTGAGTTCTATCCTGTGTTGTATGGGAACAGCCCACCTAGTGTTGACGATCTCACTTAGCAGCCACGTTAGAAATCGTTATGGTTTATTGCCCGACCATTGTTGTATCGTGTTTCGCCATCGCTGTCGCCGTCAATTAACCCATATTCAGTGGACTGATCGCCTGAGCAATGTGGCCGTTCGCCGGCGCGTATTCCGGAACGCTCGGCATGCGCGATCAATTGGTCAACTAATCATGTTTCACAGCCTGCCATAGTTTGCGTATGTACTGCGCAAACCAACGGAGTGTTCACCTAACTGGGCATTTCATAGTGAGACCACCAACAGTTGAGTAAAATCACGTTGTGGTTAAACAACAACGTGGTCACGAAATATGAAGACCTTAACTGCTTCATTGAGCAAAGTAGTTAGATATCGCCTACCTGGCTGGGGTCCTAGCACTCACCCAAGAGGCCGGATAGAAGTGCTATCCGAGATGGCGGTGTGATGCAGGCAATAGCATACTTGTATTCACACCATTTCCAGTTCTTTCGGCTTATACTTTATTTTTTTGGCCTCAGTTCTACTTTTAATCTTTTTCAAATTGTTAAAAATTTTCATTAGCATTTTTGTTTCTAGGACATTCCACTATTAAGGTGGGCGCCGGCCCGAGCCACAGTAACTTCTGGTCTGGCTCATGACTGTTATGATGATGATGAGTTTGTTGCATGTTATGAGTTTGTCACTGAAAATCAACTCCTTTAAGTTACAGGGTAATGAGTTTGTATGCAGTGAATTCTATAGTGCCGTTACAAATAAAGGCATCAGGGTAACAAACAAGTTTTCAAATCGTTATGCATCCAAATTGAAGGATTGACAAAATAATACCGATTAGCTCATGACTGGATTAAACGGCAACATATGACAGAATGCATAGGTTCAGTAATTTAACTAGCAGTACATTTGTGACAGACTGAGTTGACAATCATCTATGAGCTAAGGTATTTCAAAACATTTACCAGTGCATCCAATGAGTACAACTAAACATACGATATCCTGTACACATTGGAATGACAGGTACAGACTGTGACAAACAGACCTAAGTACAATTGTTAACTCAACTGAAACTCAGATATTGATTAGTTGATTGGAAAATTTCCTATATTCTGAATGAGATTGCTGATGAATCGATTCGGGTTCTCGTAAGAGTATGCACTATTGTTAAGAAGATCTTTCATAAAAATGTGAAATCTACTGAAATCTGCTCAATGTCACTAAATATCACACTGATTTTATCTGTCGGGATGTCAAGTAACAACTCTAGTCAATACAATTTTAAAATAGTCGTGTGTACGACTTTGTCAATTGTAATTACAAGTGTTAATGTTAAGAACGCTGGTAAGTGAAATTAGTAGACTGAGTGAGGTCATAAAAATTCAACCGGTAATTGCACTGCTTATGAATTTTACCGCTTTTATTTGGCAGTGGTTTATATTATTACAATGTAAAGGAAAATGGTACACTTTTGTACAATCTTTCACAAAACGTAACGTTTCAAATGTAAATGAATATTTTGGTTACTTGATTCTTTCATATAACGCGCGTATTTCATTGAGTATGAATCAAATAAATGTGGGGAGCATTCTGTGTTATCGGAGGTCTACTAAGAAATTTCGGTATCACATGATTTGTGATCGTTTATATTTTACTTACAGTTGTTACAATCATTAGCAATGTTTATATCCGGGGAACGTGTGCGAAACGTTTTTTTTTAAGTCGGCTTAAACTTTAGTAACACAACAGCCACCACTGTTTTTGAAATACGCTGGTCACGTCTACTCACGAGAAGGACACCACTTAATAACTGATCTGAAAATGACAGGCAGTCAGTTCACGTGGTGTAAACGTTACTTTATTTCATTTGAATGTCTGTAAAGTGGGGACCATATTTAACTGGGGGTTATGATAGATACTATCTCATCTCACCTGTGGCATAGTTGGTTAACTGTAACTTTGTAGACAATATTGAGTTGACATTGTGAATTTAGGTAGTATGTTTTCGAAAGATGTCCTGTCAAGTTTCTCTGAGCAATAACTCAACAACGGTCCTTTACAACACCAGTCGCAGATATGTTGCTGCTAATATTAATTTCATTAGCATTGGTAGACATTACATTACATTGGTAGAAATTCATTTGTTATCTACGAAATGAAACAACGCCACCGTAGATATTAATGGGCTTACTCAACACTCTGAAAACAAAAGATTCAAAATTCAGAATCGGAAACCAAACGTCTTCAGGGAGTGGTATACCAAGGAACTTCGTCAGGAAAGAACCAAACATCCATGGTCCAATTTTTACGCATTGATATCCATTGTGACATCCATTTAGAGATTAGCCAGTCGTAGTGATCAGAGCCAAAGGACGTCTGCACAAAAACATCATCATAAGCGCCTTTTATTGCTTCATGAGAAATACCACTCACTACAGTATCCAGTATCAACCAGAAGTAGTACGACAAAGAAACGTATGAATGAAGGTCTCTGTAGCCTGACTGGCCAATACTGGTTAGCCTCAAGATAGGATAGTTTGAGAGTGAACCGCCTAATTGTTGGGAAAAAATTAAGGAGACCCTGAAGGCATGCTGTAAAATAGGAAAAATATTGAAAATATACTGTAAGAAATGCTTCATTACAGAGATATACTTTGTTGTGCCCCATATTAAATTAGGAAAACAAAAAACATGCCATTTTTGGCTAGAGACGTTATAAAACCTTTAGTTTACAGAGTACCGGCAAAATTGTGCGAAAATAAATGGCAACGGACCAACATGATCTAAGTTTCTGAAAAGAAGGGTGAACGATTCGTCAAACGATTAGGTTCGTTGGTTGATACAAAGGCAAGCAGAGGTGTACATCCATAATCGAGTCAGCCTAATTGTATCTGTCACACTCGCCATCTCTTTTGACGGTGCGCTTTTAACACGTTCATGATCTATCAATCCGAGACACCCAGCGAAACCGTAGCCACAGTCATCCCTGCACCACAAGGTCCTGTCGCCACGACCGATGGCAACCATTTTTCTTTCAAGTATTATGAACTTGCGTCCACGGCTGCACACATGCCGCTAATTGAGAGGTTGGGAGTACTTCCGAGTTCCACTGCTGTAGGCGGTCCGATCTCTTGGCGTGTCCTCCGTGATCTACGGTCAAGGTTACGACGATATCCGTATATGCATACATATATGTATATGTATACAGTGTAGATTGCCACTCACTAAACGTTCATTACGTGCATTTTTTCGGTTTTATTTACACTACGGTGTTAGTTTTTTGTAAACTTTCAGTTAGAAATATAAATCCTAGTCTTAAGTCTATTCTTTCAAACAATATATATATATGTATGTAAAGGCCTATTGTTCTAGTCAGATGGCACTGTGGAACGATCAACTGTTCGTTAAAAAAATGACCGAGAACACTTCTTAAAAAGTAATCAGTGATGAAGTAAAACGAAAAAGGATGAAAGTAAATCAGAGGGTTTGTGCAACCGCACGCCGTTAACTGCCATATCGACTAAAGGTATTCAAGCAAGGAGATATATGTACGCTTGCAATACTGTGCGAGTTTTGAGGAAACTAAGGGAAAGATTCAACTACTGAAAAACCGTTACCAACTATTTGGTGGCATAAGCTTACGGTATTAGTATGAATGACATTACTTAATGTTATTTGTAGTTTCTGGCCAAATACGGGAATATTTGCCGCTCACATGGTGTGAAGGACTGAGCTGTCCTTGGCTGTTTGCCAACACATACGTTGGTTTGCAAATTGGTGACATTTAGATTCACTCTCACTGGCCGTTACTGTAGAGCATCGCATTGCACAACCATCAAATGAATCAATCAAAATCACTCCAATTTTTTCGCACTAACTGGGCAAGCACTTTCGTGATGAAGAGACTGATTGCGTCAGCGCCTTCTGTGTTGTTAGGATGCGTTTGGCGATTGATAAAGCCAGGCACTTTGAGCTTACTACAATCAGCAAGTCGTTTTTGGCAGTGCAGACAATAATTACTTAGGAGTATACCCCGCCGAATGTTGATACAAGCATTGATCTTTACTGCCTATGTGGACATCGTTGAAGCTTCAACTAAACTAGCGTATTGAGTCAAATAGACATTGATCGATTTAACGTGCGTCATTGCAGTGGAGAACGGAATAGTTGTTGTCATATAGTCTTTTTACATCAATCCATTCGATAGTTTGATAAGAGGTGTCAAAGGGGCTGAACAACGTAAACTGGAGCCACTGGTTGTTGGTTATATTTATTCAGTCTCTAAGAGCAAATTGCATAAATTGGTGATAACATTTCTTGGTATGTTGTAGACCTGTTGTCACTGTGACAGAAAATTTAAGTGCTACAGACTAATATAAATTTACATAACAAACTACGACAGTGGGCTATCAAACTGAAATTAATAAGCCAACTCAAGTAAGGAACCAAATAGCAACGTGAATTTTTTACAAGATTGTACGATTTCCATAATAAGTCATTTTAAATATGATCGCAAGCGATTTGCTTCACTGAACTGAATAATTTATCTGAAACTTGTATGCTTATTTGGATTGACTTACTGTGATTCTGTCTCTAGCAAAGGATACTGACTCGTGGTGAATGACTTAGCGTGTCATAACAAAACAAAATATGATCCAATATGTTGTGTTTGAACTTTTTTCACTGCTATTTTAGACCTTGATTCATAAATAATATTTGTATTTTCATATTTTGGTGATACTTACTGTCTGTGATGATGATGATGATATGATACTTGTTAGTACTCCTATCAGTACTGACACTTTGCTGACCCACATACACAAATTATGTTTTTTTTAACATGCTAAGCTATTCGAACTAACGTAATGAATATTCTGGGCACAGTTTTGTGGTATGCAGTGATTACAGGTTTTTTTTGCGAGGTGCAGTACGCTGCACCTTAGGTCGACTTAATGGCTGTGTTGTGAGATACATTCTTGCAATGTGCAAACCGTGCGCAGAATCTTGGGTAATCAATCGTCATCCACAAAAATAACATGTTTGCCTATGCTGGCTTCGTCACATAAGGCTGCCTTAACAATGTCTATGTGGACACATACATTTTCTCTTAAACATATGATCGAAAATGTGTTGCCCTTCTGTTAGAACACTGATTTAACGGTTGGGATGGTAAAAACACATCATGAACGACCTGCATATCTTGTGGTGGTCAAGATACACGTTTTAGTTGATTTCAGGCTTTACAACAGATACCAAACATCGACCGTCTTTGCTCTGACAGTGTCCAAGGTTGTAAAGAAACTAAGCTTTCTCTTGCTAATGGTGCTGACTTAGGTGTGCTCCAGATGGACCAACCAGCGTTTGTATGGTGGCGCACAGATATCTTCGTGAGCTTTGCAATCATTCAATTTGCTGTGCAGAATGTTCATTAACATGATTTGAGCTTATTCTTTGATTGCGACTATTGTATCCCTGGACCATACCAACAATCTGAACACTGTTAAATGACATAATGAAACTTAAGAAAGATGTAGACGTTAAGCAACTGATTTTTACCTGCGATTGGTAATTAAACTAGGCTACTTCAGTTTAACTTATAATGCCAGTCTGTTATTTGGATTCGACGATGCAGATATAACTGATTCACTTGCCGTTCAGATCACAAACAAACCAACGACTGCCGGATGGTATTGTTCATTAAGATAATTGGGCAGTGCTTGAAGTTGGTAAATTCCTAGAGTGCATGTTGTCCTAACAGGTGTGGTGTAAGTGACACCCGGGTTCGTTCACTTGAAACGGACCGAAATTCCCCACAATGTCCACTGAACTATTTAACTCTGAAAATGTTCTCGCAGACCGGTCATGACCAACATTCTCCCAAACTGAGTTTCACCGCGGTTAATTTTAGGAAGCGAGACTTAGAGGTAGACGTGAACAAAAACCAACGAAACTTGTGATAATTTGGCTGCTTGGCGTGTACCATGTTAAGACGGTGGAGGATAATCACCGAAAAAACATCAACGCTCGAAGAAGAAAAAATCCTAAAAGGCTTTCAGAAGAAAAGCAAACTTTGACAATAATAAAGTTAGTTGAGGTACAAAACATACAGTCGTGCAAATTAATATTTGAATGCAAGGCATTACTCAATAGCTTATACACATTATTACTGAGCATCAATGAATCACCGATCCAATGATAATTAGATAAACGTACGGCAGACTGATTACTTTCAAGTGTCCTGTATTAAAACTCTTTTCCTCCGGCTTCACTGGATATTGTCGTTTGTAATTTCTGTTATCGTTTCCATCATTAACATGCTACCAATTGACTTTCAAGGTTCTCTTTGTTTACCCCGACACAGTATTGGACTGGTCAGTTTCACCAGCGCTTTCTCCTTTAATGTATCATCTTCCTGTTAATCTTTCCAAGGAAATTCCAAAACTCTCATCGGTATGGTCAGTCATACGTTATGACACACGTGACGGTATGCACAGTTCCGTTATCTCTAATGTATATCAGTAGTGAGCCTCTTGAATTTGATTGAGTGCATTGGAGTGGATAACGGCTATTCGTCACTTTATTACTCCAAATCGTCCACCCGAATCAATCCATATTTCTGCATATAACTTAATAAAACAGTTAATTATTCATAATTTTCACTCTAGTCGGGTAAAATTAGTTTATCTTTATGAACACAAATCATGCTACCGTCACCATCTGTTTTTTTTCACAGGGATTTTTTCACACCACGTTTGTATACACACTTCTTTTCGATTCGTTCCATATCCAAAATGATGCACAAAAGCTTTTTGTCAATTTATAACAGGTTTATTCAATGAATGGATTCAGATGTGAAACAGTTGTTCGTCAGGCTTTTGGATGGCCTGAAGATGACCCGTTTCGTCGAATGAAAGGGAATGCCAACCCGTTTATGAAGAAGCCGTTGTAAGTTAATTCTATCAAAAGTGATAAATTTTGTATTTTGAGATATTTGTTGTAAACTCTTGTTCTTCTATCGAACTAGTAGGCTAAAAGATTCTAATAGAACAGTAATGGAACAAATTACTGTGTGAGTGCAAATCATCTGCTATTATCATCAGTGGACGTGGTTGTTGTGAAGACGAAAGCAACTTTTCTGATGAGCAGTTAAGTGGGTAGTTGATAAAAGTTGCGTCTCACTCAGATTTCATTGCAATCTATGCAATCCCCTAAAGTTTTCGACCACCTGACTACAAAAGACTCGGGAATCAAGCTTTGCTTTTGGTACAGCTCGTATGTATGCATCGCTGGAGCATTGCACAAATGTGGTTGTAGCGCAATGTGATGATTCGGCCATGTTCCAAGCAAGGTAAGCCGCGAAGCGGTCATAACAACGGCGCCGGAAGCAGATGCTTCAAAACCTGTTTGCGGTATGAATATAACAGGGTCTAAAAACACTCGAGTCTAGTGCTTTTGTCCAGAAAGGACTGGTCAAAGCGTCCATCAAACACTAGATCTCCTAGCAACTCTGAGTAGCCGTCTAGTTATATCGAACAGTTCAACGGTAGTCAACAGATTGCGGAGTAAACTGATCGAAGTTTGTGAACCTAAATTGAGTGGAACTTCCTTATCGTTAGATTATCTGTTGGGGCCAAGTTGCTAATTACTCTGGTTCTTCTCGTGAAGATTGCGCATGTTTGTCCGTTGTATATAACTTGCATGTTTTACGTTTACAAATGTTAACATATCGTTACGTATATCTTCTTTCTGCTCTGATGAAAGTTTTAAACGGAATCCAGTGTTTCAAAGACCCACAGAAGCACTATCTCAGTAAACGCACGGACTGACTTGAGTGTAAGCGATACTTTGTAAGAAGATTTTCAAGACCGGCAAGTATCTGAAATAAAACTGTTCGAGATGCTAAATAAACACTATTCTTCTTAGCATTGCAGTCATCTGATTTTTCTAAGCGAGTTTTAAGTAATCTTTGGCGTACAAGATTAGATGAACTTCCAAATTACATTAAACACAGATAAATTCATCGTCAGTGGTTCTCATTAATGCCAACTGTCATACAACCATGAAAAAAGCGCGCCCTCGCCAAGAAGAAGAAAAAGAAAATAGAAAAGGATAAGAAGGGACCTAGCTACTAAGAGTAAATACGCCTATATTAGAACACTGAAAATCGAGGTGATTACACCTGGCATACAAAAACCGAACTATGCGTGAGAGTATGACGTCATCAGCAATACAGCTTCCTTGCGATTTCCACTACCCCTCCTCATTAGGTGGGCTTAATTCACGGATAACTCAGCCAAACGACAACAGCCTTCATGTCACTTAGCTGGACTAGCCGCCATCACTCCTAACGTATTCAGCTACCGACTCTGTGAGTTGTCATGTTCCCAGCACGGGAAACAAACACGATCTACAGTAGCCAAACTCTTGGTAAGTGTCAAGTCATCATATGTCCGTCTCGCACCTCAAGCCAGTCGACTGTAACATCGGCAAACAGTGCTTGATGTGACAGACGATTAACTGATATCCTTAATACATGACCAACATATGTGAAAATATAAAGACTGAACAGAAGAACTCGCTCAGCAGTCACTATCAAGTACTCGCTTCCTAACCACTTCGTTGCTTACTCGCTTTTGCCACCTGATGTTAGTGCTTGAACGCAAGCATCGATGATGGAATATGTGAAGACCGCTTATGTCTTCTGCCCTGAGCAGTCGAGTTTCGCTGTCGAAAAACAATGCAGTTCTCATTGTCGCCTTATGTACGTGACCCTCAAGCCTCACCAAGATGTCTCTCTGCCACCAACAGTTGGGTCAAACCACGTGGTGGTCAAGCAACAACGTGGTCACAAAATATGAAGACATTGACTGCTCCATTGAGCAAAGTGAGTAGGTGTCGCCTGCCTGGCTGAGGTCCTCGTGATCACTCAAACCGCTGGTTAGAGACGCTATCCGAGATGGCGATGTGTCGCAGTCAATGGCGTGCCTGTATCCATAACATTTCTAGTTCTTCCGCTTAGTCTTGTTTTAATAATTTTCAACCTTCTTAGTAACGTTTTCTTCTTGGATATTCCACGTCATTGTTGAGGTGAACGGCAGCCCGAGGCACAGTACCTTTTGGTCAGGCTCATGGCTGTTATGATGATGGCTTTAGAGATATGAGCGTGTCTTTTATTCCGTTCACCTCTACTATCGCTGATACAGCTTTTCGAGCTAACAAACCGGTAAATATGATCTATGTCTGCATTATACAGCATTAAATCCACGTCAACACAACAGTCTTGTAGAAACACTTTGCACGTCGAGGCCGCAAACCTCAGTTGGAAATGTTTGGCAGAGCGCAAAATAGCTCTCTTTGACAAAATTAAATAAAAATGACGAAAGTGGACAACCATTGATGTACGCCGCTTCTGGCGCTGTAACTGTTAGACAGTTCACCGCAAACTCTAACCTGAGCTGAAGTATGAGAATAGAGCACCGACAGTGTGTCCACACAGTTGTTCGGTACACCTTAGAGTTTGAACAGCTCTGAAAGTGTGGATAGGTTCACTGAGTCGAATGCATCCTTATTATCAAGAGTTACGGCAATTGTTGGCCAATATTAAGAACGATGCTGCTCCAGAATTTGGCGGAGGGTGAAAACTTGACCAATACATCCTCGTCCAGGACGTAATCCTGCCTGTTCGTCCCTAATGTTTGCCTCCTGACCTGCAGTGATTCGACAAAGTATGAGTGCTAGCCCGCTAGTAATGATTTGTGTCAAACTCATTCATCAGCAACTTTCTTGAAGATGGGAAGTGTTATCTGCTGATCTCGACACAGAAGGATGTCCTCTGCAGTCTAGGAAGTTGAAACTACTGAGGCAAGGCCAATACGAACGCTTTCCCACCTTCTTTGAAAAACGCCCGCTCGAGGTCATCAGGACTAGCGTCTTTATTGCATTGGAGAGCCGGAATGCAATTCTGGACTTCAGTTGTGGTGAATAGTTTTAAGTTTGCCGTTCAGGATATTATATTCCAAGTTTGTGGCGGTAACACAATTAAAGCAGGAGGCCTGCTAAACCGACCCTCGAAGTGTTCCGTCCAGTGCTTTAACCATTCTGGACATACTTTGTATGAAGATTCAATCCGCGTCGCTGATAGCTTTACTGACGGACAGTAACACGGTTAAGCTTGACGGGTTTTCTCATAGGTTTTGACGCAAAAGCGGTTCCCATTTGCTTAACATTCTCAGTTAGCCAAACTTTACGATCAGCGGTCGGGCTGCGCTTTAGCTGCCTGTGGATATCCGCTCTAAACTCGTTACGTGAACCAGCGGAAGGAAGGCTCTGTCTGACATCTGAGAACTCCAGGAATTTCCATGAGACCCAATGTTTGTTCAGCACACGAATAATCGCGCTGCATCTTGAAGTACCTACTTCGTGAATGGCCTCTGAAATCTGAATCCAGCAGCTATTGGGATACTTGGAGTGAGAACTGTCTCGTTTGGTACTTATGATTTACGGACGATATTGATAAATTACATTCAAACGTTGCTTTCCCATTGATCACATGTTTTTTCTTTTCGGTACATGCTCGGTCAATATATTGAAACGTGCTACACAGAGAACCAACGCACGTTTTGTGTGAATCTTTTAGGCTGTATGTTTAGTCAACATTACAAGTTAAGTTTTATTTTCAGAAGGAAAGTTTCAATGTATTGTGATTAATGTTAGTGCAATGTGTTATCTACCACCCTATTGTGGATCCCGACCATGCGTCAACATTTCATGGTCTACTTGCTGAGACATCCCGGTGGCTCGTAAGTTTACTTTTACATTTCATGTGAAGTACAAACAAAACCGACTTTTAAACCAATGAGTCAGTCTACTGTTCCTAATTAAAACGATGCTTAATCGCTCAATAACCTTAAACCGGATTCCCGCGATGGTTTGCTGTTTAGCTTCACACCAAGCTATTTGCTCAGGATAAACAGAAGACAAGGGAAGCACATCAAAATCTACACACTTGTGAATGATCACACTGGGGATGATTGCTTGGAACGAATGAAATAACCAATGTGAACGTAGATCGTCAGTGATGTTTCAACTTTGGAAACACTTGTCTTGACAAGCTGTGTGTTTTAAAGCATGACGGTGGAAATCGTTTTGGCCTTTCACACACACAGAGCGGCTGACAACTAACTGGACTGTGCTCATCCATCAGATGTACTGTAGTCAAGTGGAATCCGGTACTCTGAGTAATTCATTTCTAGCGATACTTATCGGATTGTAGGGCTCGTAGGATAGAAACTTCATCAAGTCAAATCAGGGTCATTAATTTGAATCCTGACTTGATGACCGTACTCAGATAAAACAGCTTTTGGGATGTGGAAAATAAAAACCGCTCACAAACGTAATTTTTGTTCATAGTAAACAAAATTTTAGTGTTTTTAGTATTCGACGTTTGCAGTTTTTATCAGTCGTCCTGTTGCTTATATTTCAGATTTAGAAATTACAGCCTCACAGCAAATGAGAATCGTTTTCGAGAAGAACACCCCACTGGATACGGAAATGAAGGTGAGTTGATTTCAATGATTGGACAAAAAGCCGGCTTCTCTTCTTGTACTGAAATTTAACTGACGATAAACAATTGAATGGGTGAAGAAATTGTAAACATCACTTTGATGCTTGAAACAGTTGAACATATATGCGACGATAAGCTCGTGGAAGAAGTGTCAGCCAATTGTACTAAGCTTATCAAATTGCATTCGATGTTACAAACCTTCTTGATGAGTAAAGTCTTAATGTGATCTTGTTGAAATCAGTTATTAGTTGCAAAATTTGATTTTTTTAACCGATGCTCAAAAAAGGAGTCTACTTGTCATCGTTTGAATACCGTCAGTAACTGGCTATACTATTCACATTTATGCAGACACTTTAAACGGCACCTTTTTATAGGAACCATTGCAGTCGACTTTTGCACTTGTTAAAAACTTTCACTCTTTGTCGCATTGATCTACAGTAATATTTTCTCAGGAATTTATTGAACACATACTAATTTTCCAGTCTAGTTATTTGAGTGGGGATGACCTATCAACTCTTTAGTCTAAACTTACAGCCTGTTTCTAAACCTTACTAATCATTGCCGTTGCGTAATTAGCAAGACCTGTAGACATCTGCACGATATGTCATTTACAGCTTTGAAATATATGAGCACATTGTACAGCTTCTTTTTAATCTGGCTATGGGAAACAAAATTTGGTTAAAGCCACCAACATAGGCTGCAGATTAAGAAGCGAAAATCTGCAACTTTTGGTTTGAACAACTTACCAATGATCCAACTGTACTAAATCGCCGTACTGTCGTGTATGACACACTAAAGCCCTCACGGCTTGAAAAACGTGCCATTATTTTATACGAAGTAGAACGCAATGTTTCTTTGGAACATCGACAATAATAGTAAAACGTGACAAATGACAATTATCTTCCTTGATTCTTTTGCTGGAAAATGTCTCACATAAAGCGTTCCTTAACTTCAGTGACCTCAACCAGCTACCTGCAAGAATATCAGCAATCGTGATCTTGTGAAGCTATTCCTTTGAGGTCTGTTGCCTTGGTGACTCGATGCAGAATCAACGGTCAATTACCTGCGCTGTTTTGTAATCCATATCCTGCCTCGTCAACTTTATGTTTTATCCTGTTCATCTTTACTTTGTTCACTACTTCTAAATTATCAGCACTATTCTATATCGATAACACAACACCGTTTAATATGGATACATTTCGGAACATATCGACTTTACTTAATCTCAGGTCCATAGTTAACCATATACCATTTGACACCGCTAAGTTCAAAGGTATAGACAGTAAACATATGCTCCTCATTACCAGGCAGATCACACGCCCAAAGTCAAGAAACATGAGAAAAACCCAAGAATACTGAAGACAGAAGATTGAGTTCTGCCAGTAATATGTACAACCATGACAGAAAGCTTAACCTAGTAGAATGATTCAATCAAAGTATTTACCAGATTGTCCATTTTCTGACCTCATAAAAATAAAGGTACAAACGTTTACTCTATATCAAAAAAGAATGTAGCTGTTACAGAAAGTGTCCTAATGCGGTTACTAGAAGGGTATTGTAACACAATCCAAACTCTTACTAGAATGAATGATGAGACTGGGACGGTTACGAATGAACTGTCGTCATGTGATTCCAAACTACAATCGTCACAGTCGTTAACCGGATGTAAATAATGGACATATTACTGTTTCAAACTTGGTTTCGGTCTTGGAAGGCATAACTCTCTCAGTTAGGGCCAACCTAATGTGGAAAACCCTAGTTACATTTGTGGTCGCCTCTGCCTACTCTCTCTCTCTCTTTCTATATATATATATATATATATATATATATATATACATCAGGGTTACACGTGCACAGTCTTCTTGGTAACCGTCCTCAGGTACTCTTATAGGTCAACAGCTGAGCATGTGCATCTATGTGTCTGAATGTTTTCGTTAGTTCTCCATTTTTAAATGTTTGTTTATTCATCATGTTGTATAAGTAAATTTTTGTTATTGACTCAACGCACATCGAAGTATTTCTTAACAGTCAAAGATCTTGCTCACAATTGTGAACGTTTTTCCCACCTTTGTCAGACATCCAATAAACCCTACTCTCTGATGAGTGCTTAGACGTTGAGCACATAAGCATGTGGCTATTTCTTTTCTGTGTACACCCAAAGAGGCAGGTTTAAAAACAGCACTTGACTACGAACGAAGTACCGCGTCCAGTTTCAATGTTGTCAGTCAATACCTAACAGGGTTTAAGCTAATTTCATTTTTAAATGAAAGCAATGCATTGGTTTTGCATATTTGATTTGGGAATGTCCACAAATTGGCATTATACTTATATTGCACATCATGTGACACAGACTCAACTATTCACTCTAAATTGTTCTCATTTCATAAATAAAACGCGAACACGACAGACAGTGTCGATCATCTCAGTTATCAAAGTCGACTTCATTTCACAGCAGAATAACACTTTTTGCACTGAAAAGAGCACGGTAGGATGATATGAACCTGAGGTGAATCCGTTCAAACCGTTTACAAGATGGTAGTAACATGAATTTTTTGAGAAACAACACTGTTAATAGACTTCCATGCATGTATTTAACCAATTACTCGTAGTGTACTATGCGGTATTTGTTCAAATCTCTTAAGGTTTCGTAAACTTCACAGTACCAGAAATTGTTTGATGTTTGTTTACTGTTGAATGCTTCATAAAAGCAATCACTTTATGATTTTCACTGGTGAAGACGTTTTTTTAACGAAACACTTTTGCACAGTAAACAGACTACATAATTTTTTTTCAACCAGTACCCCCTCAATGTGTTATCACTTCGGAATGCCAAATGACTGAAGTTCCTGTGAGTGAAAAATTGATTTACACTTAATGCCAAATCATACTTTTGCATTAGGTTACTTTCAAAGATTAGTGAACGCCCAAATGCATTCCGTTCTATGGGAAACACGTAACACTATCCGGAGAAATACTAACTGCAGATTTGATTCGACGCTGTTAGTAACAGAGCCGCATAGTTAGTTGCATCTCTTGAAACCGTGTCGTAATGCGGTATTGTACTTAGTAGCGAATTCCAGCGCGAATATCGCCGAACGATTAATCATTCTCCATCAATTTACTAACGTTGTGAACGCATAGTTGTACAATTAAAGCATACTGTACACAACCAGCAAGTGTTTAATGGACCGGTCATTCATGATTTTGTCAAGATTACTAATTAATACTCTTCGCATCGATCCGACACAGTGTGGAATTTTTCGTATAGATCGTTAATGGTAACACGCAACAGAATCTAGTTAACTAGTGATGGAACAAACAACATTTTAGTTAAATTCGCCATCAACAGGCAAAGAATGCAAATCAGGAACTCTAGTTTGTCTAGTAATGAGTAAATGTGTTCAGTGTCACTCAATCCATTTGGCGAAAAATTGGAGATTAATCTCGGGGAACATTAGACAGTTCTATCTGTTCAAGCTGATTTTAAACAAATACAGTTTAAACAAAACAGTTGGAACACGAAAACTGGTAGATGCAAGAATTTCGCATTGACTCATCAGTATCAAATTTGAAATAACAAGAAACGGTTGTTTTATATCGAACAGTTAGGGAGTAGGGTGGATAGTCAATCGATTGACTGATGTAAAATCTTCCATCTATAACAACGGACGATTAGGGTTATTAAGCCGGTTAGCATTTGCTACAGTGTGTCTGACATATCGGATCGGATAACATTTGGAGGTGGATTTTAACTCAGTCAACAGTAAAGTTACAGACAGAGAGTAAATTTAATCGTTGAACTAGCCGTCAGCAAAATCTTTTTCGAGGGAGCAGAAGTTCTTGTAGTTAGTTGACATCCGTAAGGTGAACAGTTAACGAGTTTTAAGTAGTAAGGTTGAGAATAACCGTGCTAGTTAACTTCTGTGAAGATAACACGACGGTGAAATCCTAAGCTGGTAAAAAACTTAGAATAGTCATGAACAAGAGAAAATGTGTAGGAGGAATAAGCTGAACATTTAGAAGTGAAACCAAACAAAATGAGTTGGGTATCAACTTATTGTCTACATCAGGAGTAATCAAAAGGATTTGGACGTACATACTGCAAGTAAAAAAAATAGCTTGGGCCAAGGAAAATGGAATATCTTGGTCCACAAAGAACCATACAATTCTACAGGGAAATCGTTCTAGTTAGATCGGTCGTAGACAGCACAAGGTTGCCATCTTACGAACTACACAACAATGGTGAAACCACTAATTATAAGGACGCTATTCAACTGAAAATACCCTTCTGCGAATTTGTAGCGATTTTTAATGGGCCCATCTGTATTACAACGAGGTAATGGAAGGCTTTTATATTACGTCAATTTTTAAAAATTTATGGAAATAGGCCATTTTGAAAATGACGAAATTTATTTTGCCTGAAAAGCAGTATCTCAGCCAGTCGTAGGTGATCAAACTGTCAAACTAAAGCCGCACGCTTGATCAATTTTTATTTTACACATAAAAACAGACTGTATTTCCGGTATCAAAGCTTAGCTTTTGACTATTCAATTCGCTCCTTTTTGTCAGATGCATACATGGAAAATTTGGACGTGTACTTGCTAGGAGGCTTTTCTCATCAACTACAAGCTAAGATGTTACTGTCTCTATAAAACACTTTGTGTGACCCAAAAAGAGAAAACCAAACCTCTCCTTAGGCCAAGTGAACTAACTAAATCCGAGAGTTAAACTTACCAGTGAGATGCGTTCGAACGGAGATTACCTGACTACAAAATTACCTGGTTTACGGAGAGCAGCAGTAAATAAAGAACCTATAGGGAAATCTCAACGATTTTTAAACTTGTACTTTCCAAGAATGTACACGCTCACCAACCAAAAAAGAGAAAGGCAACTAACCATTCACCGATGAATGTGGTCAAATTTTAACAGAAAATTAATCTATACAAACGATTAATACAATCACGAATGAACTTCTGTAAAGACAGCCCAGATGTGTACAGCCCCTGAAACCAAAGATGAACAGGTTAAGAGTATTAGCTGTTGCAATTCTGTGTAAAGAAGAAGTATCCGAAGTAATTTTTGAAGTTTTGAACGTAGGTACCTCATCAACGCATCACAAGTACATATCATTTTCACCCACTTGAAGTGGCGCACTCATGTATAGGTTAAAGTGACCTACAGACTCATTATCCGTCCCTTGTTGCTTTGAAGACAGCAGACCTGTACATCAATGCAACCATCTAATTTGACTTTGAGATGAGGCCCCTAAAGCCGCTGGGTCAGATAGGATCTCTGCATTGTTGGTAAATATAATCAAAAACGGGATTTTCGATTAGAGTTCAGGCCATTCTTAAACAACTTTACACTTTCGCCACTGTGGTACATTGTCTGTAATTCTCCTATGATTCTTGAAACCAACCTAGTGTCTTTTAGCTGGAAAGTGAACTACCTCAACTGTGGAATGTTGCTTAACGAGTATGTGAGTCACTGCTGTTTTCAAATGAAGTAGTTATGGAAAAAATACCTATTTATAAAGTATATGTAAGATGCAGTCTAACAAACGCATACTGGTTTCCAGCGTAGTATAAAAAAGTCTTTGAAATATTCAGCTCATAGCACAGAAAAGTTTGATTCAACTTTGATGAATAGTAATCTGTTTCACTTGGAGAGTGGCATTTATAACTTGTCGGTATTGCTTCACTTGTGTTAGGTTGTTTCTTCTGAACAAACGTCCATTAATAGCACATCAGAGTTCAAACAGTCATTGGCGAGAAACGGCCATATGGATTTAACGCATGCGGATAAGTAAGTATTCACATATTTGCACGATAATCTCGCAAAACGATATGATTTGTGCGCAATCGAAAATAGTAGAATAACTGCAGTAATCTCCAGGAATCATTATGCTAGGTGAACATTTTTGGACTACCACTTACAGCAAACTAGCGCAAATAATCCTAACACACTGGAAAATTTGTTATCTGAATTTAAGTGTAGTTTTGAAATGAGCGCACAATACCTAACCTATTAACAAAAATTCTTAATTCAGAAATCGTCCAACGGAAACAAACAATTGGAAAACGAATGGGTCAGTCGTCGTTGTCGAACAAAGTTCAAACGGTTCGTTTTAGTGTTTACATGAAACTATATGACACTATATTGTTACCGGTCTATAAGGATCTTTGTGATGTATGTTTTCCTTGAGTATGCCGGATGTCAGGATTTGAAATGATCATGCTGCTTTTTGTAAATTTCTAGGTTTACACACGTTCCGAAATATTCTACCAGTAGCGA
The DNA here is from genome assembly GCA_014338405.1 of Paragonimus skrjabini miyazakii. Classification (NCBI taxonomy): domain Eukaryota; kingdom Metazoa; phylum Platyhelminthes; class Trematoda; order Plagiorchiida; family Troglotrematidae; genus Paragonimus; species Paragonimus skrjabini miyazakii. Next base: position 95,037 of record JTDE01021250.1, on the reverse strand, counting down.
TCAGTTAAGCTTTCCCGTCAGCTTTAAAGTCCTTATTTGTAATTCGTCAGGTCATTCAGCCCTAATTTTACTGAGTTTTAACCTAAGAATCAGCAGACTTCTGGGATACAAATCAACAGCACATTCATTGTAGGTCGGGTGACTGTTGAGACGTAAGTTAAGGCTGGGTAGGGATTGAAAATACATAGATTAATTGATCAGGCATCAAACCTCTATCAAACCGACGTCAAAATGATGTGCTCTCTAATACCTTATTAACAAAAGTGTTCGACTCTCATTATCATTCTTCCTGTTTCAAAATCTCGTTAAACTGTAAAACGTTTTTCCATTTACAAAACAGTACCGAAGAAAAACGGGAATGCATCTTCGGAAGCACTGGTAAGATGACACTTGAGCTGCTAACGCATCTTGATGTGTCGCCTAATACAAAGTATCGAGTCACTATGTATCATACGATGTCAAATCCTGAGATTATGTCTAGTTCTGAACATGATTCCAAAACCTTTTTAGAAATTCCTATTGAATGAACATTGTAAACAACTTGGCGAGAAGTTGTTGAAGATAAATCATTATCATTGGATTGATAAGGAGATGTTCCGTTGGATCTGGTGCATAAGTTAACGCCTTGCAAGATTTTCTACTAAACGTCATTACAGAAGACTTCATTTGAACGGGCGATAAAAATACCAGCGCCAAGAAGGAATTGCCCAGTGATCTGCAAACCATAATGGTAGAAATGTAGAATAGCATCTGCGTAGATCTACTCATCGGTGATGGATTTCAACCAGTATCATAGATTGATAAAACTATTTTCAAACTAAATGGTTTATGACAAACGTACGCTATTCATAATAAATCACCAGGTCAGTGTAATGATAGGGAACTTTAAAAAAGGAAACCAAACATTTTTCTTGTACAAATCAAAGTCACAGTTACTGTCAGTAAATAATATGGGGTAGAGGATTTTGCTGGATGAAAATGGATTCCAAGAGGAAAAGAGTAAATGAAAATTTTATATTATTTTTTCATCAGATTCCTAAAAGGTTGAAACAACTCACAGAAGGCGATACTAGTACGAAGTCTAAATTCATCGTACTGAGACCAGTAAGCCGTATTGTTTTCCGTCCACACGATACTTCAAAATTCCGCGAGCAACATACGCTGTTCCTATCGATCCAACACCTAATGTTCATCACATCACACAAGTGGTTGGTTAACCAACCTGAGTCGATTTGTCTAACGTTGTGAATACATAAACTCGAAGACAGCTTAGGATATGTTTACACCTTGCGTAAACCTGTATAGACAAACCATCACACATTAATTTATGGTACCTCTTCACTATCGACGAACAACTTGCTATTATAGACAATCACTTTTTTAGGTGAATACAATGATCCCTGATATATAGAGACCGGATTTATAAATAAAATAGACTACTTGTTTTGTGTTATACGCTCAACACATAGTTAAAGTTCAAAGAGAATTTTTAGACAGTAGAATGGTGGAGGTTGTGATGGCTCACGCTTGGTTCAAACTTGGTTGATATTGACATTGGCTGGTATTGACGGTTGAAGAGAAAACAATTGTTCGCGGGAAATCAAACATCACGCTTTTAGTGCGGAACTGTAATCTGTGCTTTCATTGTTCGCTTTAACATCAATAGTTTAACTGTTACTAAGGTGCTGTAGTTAGCGCGACTTTCCATTCCGTTTACTGGTAAGTAAAATTTGAATAAGTTCAGTTACCCAGTGTGTACCTAAGTTCTCCAGAGTACCTAAGGAGCAGTACATGTCGTAAAGGAACAAGGATGGGTCACTACACTGAATTCCAAAGTTTTGTTCTTTAATAAGAGAATGCAATTTGATCCGTTCCTTAAGTCCAGCCGTCAGATAAACGTGCCCAGAGGATGTCCCGGTGGTTGAACTACACTTGCTTCCTAGTATGTTACGTGGAGGCGGCTAAGAGTACGGAGATATTGCATATAACACGTCGTTACACTAGCCGAAGATTTATCCATAGTGTCGAAAAAGTATGCTCACATACTATTCACTTTTAAGAAGAAAACCCCCTAAATAAATAAATCACTGTGCACGATATACACTGAAACAAACGTCTTCAGCCATATCATTGAAATGTTGCCTCAGTTAATGGTGCACTTTCAAATCCAGCCACCTGCAAGAGGTGGATAGTGAACAGTTAGACGGCCTCATGATGAATGCACGGAATATATAATGACAGATTTGCAACAGCCGTATTCGAATATTACGGTTTCACGCAACCGTAGCGTTGGGGAATTTGTTATCTTTAATTCCATATATTCTCTCAGGAGAAACGAACCGGAAAGAACATTATAACAGGAAGTCTTACAGTGCATGAAGACTGGAATGAGCTACCCAACCAATATAGTTACAAATTCAAGTTGAACATCACCCACAATTGATCGCAGCTGTTGCATTCCCATAGACTATC
>JTDE01021250.1:62878-87111 GCA_014338405.1 Paragonimus skrjabini miyazakii | reverse complement strand
TCTAAAGAGGAACGATATTTATTAGAAGCCAATCACCGCACGCGTGCTAGTCGCCTGGTGGTTCCCAGTAAGGAGTTAATGACCTCAAAAAACTCATTACAGCCGGCTCTTGTGGAGTCGACGACCTGTCAGCGCTGCGTTTTGAATGAACCCCCCATTCACAATCGCCGGAGGACGTTCATTCATTTACTATTAACTCTGTAAGATGAATGTATACAAATGCGCTTAGCTTAGTGAATAAATTACCAGAGCTTTGCGAACTTTGTTCTACCCCAGATAGCTGCCATTACGGAGTCGTGGCTGAACATCTCCTACCTAGATTCTGAAATTGCTTTAGAGGATATGGTTATCTTCCGTGCGGACAGAACTGAAGGTAGAGGAGGGGGATCAGCGCTCCATATCCACACTTCTCTTCAAGCCTTCCTTTTTAGCAATCCAGTACTCGCCGCGATTCAAGAAACGATCTGGCGCTCGATTCGATTAAATGGTTCAGAAAGCTGGCACACAATCTTCAGGCCGATTTATAACAAACACACTGAAGCACGGTGTGAGCACAATCAAGGCTGTTCGTAATTAACTGAATGTTTCCGAAAGATTTGAAACTAAAGTGAAATCTGCTAACAGCCACCGAACAAAGGCAATGAAGCACGATGTTAACACAATTCGGGCTAGGTGCAATAAGTCGAATACTCCGGAAACGTTTCAAACGAAATTGATATCGCCGACGTTATAGGCATGCAAGAAGTTGGAAGAAAAATGGCAGACTAGATCAAATAAGATCATTCCTATCCCAGTTTATGTTCCAATTGCTTACTATTCACTGCAATAGTCGAGTAATAATGTTTGCACTATTTGCAGCTATCAACCGCATAGACGCAATTCAACCAAGTTCACTGGTTCAGTCTATGTTCCAATTGCTTACTATTCACGGCATTAGTAGAGTAATAATGTTTGCACTAGTTGCAACTATCAACCGCATAGACGCAATTCTTCTCGTTGAAGTGCTTGCGGATGTATTGAGTCACGTTAAAGGATACGGTCCCGTTGAGCAGCCATGGTCGACTTTCGTCGATTTCTTCCGGGGTTGGGTGACGCCTTGCCGCCTCGTATTTTGCAGCATTCATGTCGCACTGATGATTGTGAAGCATGGCGAACTTGGTCACCCGAAATCCTCCGCTAATGTTCCGATTGATTTTGAAGTATGCCGAGCATCCAGTTTGGGCGTTTGTTCTTTCTCGAATACCGGAAGATGAACGTAATGCTTGGACCCTACGGACGCATGCGTAGACGCGTCTCTTATGATCACCGACCGCAGGTTCGGTTGATCGGATGCAGTAAGATGAGCCAGACCGAACTTTGAAAAGTTTAAGCTCGGTTCCTATTGCATCTAAGTTCGGGAACTGCCGAGGAGACACGACACTACCGAAGTGTTACTGAAACAATTCAGACAAATCAACCGTGTTTACGCTCACGCTTTCGGTGCCCTTCTGATGCCCTCCCGCACATTGATTGCGAGCGCGAACCAATGACGACCTACGAATTAAGAAAACACCTGATTGGCTCACAGGGTTGACGGGATGGGGTAGAGGGCAACCGTGTCACAGGGAGGGGAGGGATACCTATGGGGGGAAAATAACCATGTAGCTGTAACGTACAGCTCTTTGAGGATGTTGATCGTACGACGGTAGTCGGGGGTTCACTTTCAGGGGTATCATTGGCTGTTGTACTCGGTCGGTTCATCTTCTAGGGAACAGTTTTTGCGAACGGTTGGTCCCAGTGGCCACCAGCGATGTGGTGGACAGCTGTTTCGATCTAGTTGGGTCTCATCAGCACCACGTACGCCAGAGGATCGAATCCACGACCCGGGAGTAAGTGGCATATTTTAGTCCAAGCACTTATCCACCAGACCACGTGGTCACAGTCACCGGGGTTGCAAGAAGGTGTATATTAGTTCACGTGGCGAACTTTGCGTGTTGGGTGTAGTTTCGGGCTCCGGCTGAGTAAGACCAAACGTCTCCATCAGGATCTCCAAGGGAAGATCTTCCTCGCCTTGGGATGATTCAGCGATACTGATGGGCTGAAGCTGGTTGGCATGGCTTATCCAGACATCCATTCCGATTTGGACTCTGTTCCTCAAGTTTGTGACTGTTTTCTCAAATTTAGGGCTGGATAACGGTACTGCCTTACGAGTAACAGCCCCGCCTAAAGGGGCGGGTGCAATATACTCATTCAGTGAGCTCAATTATGACTTCGTGTCAGGTAAAGCTTTTTATATTTTAACCAGAGCGTTTTCTACCCTCGCTATCTGCAGTGCATTGACATTCTTAGACGCCTTGCGGCTACACTTAAACCACTGAGGGTGGTGGACGAGTACGGCCCCGGACGGAATGCAGCATTCTCGAAAAAGATAGCCCATGCAGGTAAATGGCTTTTTTGAAGAAGTGGACAGAGTGTACTGGTCCTCCTTGAAGCCGGTACACTTAAATTAGTATAAGTGTAAATACGACTGGCACTGCATACCGTTTTTAACAGGCATGTGGCAGCCGAGTCGGCCACAGACATTCGATATCTCCGATCAACCATTGCTGCTGGATCTCATGCGTGTTATAGTTTGTGAACAAAAACGGCAAGTATTACCGTTATTAGAAGCGATGGTTAGCAGAGACAAAACGCAATGCCAACAACTAGTGAAAACAAGTAAATATTTACTCAGATTATAATCGAAAAAATGAATACGTTAAATGGTGACGAAAACTATGAATTTTAATGCTCAGAACTTCAAATATCAATAATAACAGAACCACAACGACAGCACAAAAATTTTCAACGAACTTCTAGTTACCCGGGCAGACGTCGACGTTCGGCAGATGGACAGTACTCAGAACGTTTGCAGGTTAACCAGTCAATGGCGCCGGGTGCCTAGCTATGTCATCAGATCACAATACACTTGGCGTTTGCGAGTCCACTTCAGCAGGTTGTCAGTTTCATGGAACCGGTTGAAAGAGTTGGTAATGGACGCTGCTTGTGGAATCGTCCAGGATGTTTTTCCGCCTTACCTGTTGAAGTTCCACATTAAAAGTCCTCTACTTGCTGCCAGTCAAACGCCTATATGCGTACGCTGGTTTCGGTGTCACTTGTTCGTCGTAAAATATGTTTCGGGTAATGATGTGTCCTGTGATAAAAAATTTCGGATAACCGTAAAAATGAGCTAGGCGGCATTTGGGTCAATGGTGCTGGTGATGGAGTTATTGCCGAAAACGAACTTTCTTGTGTGACTTTTATAGAGACTGTTTGTATACGTAAAACAAAGCACTCCGCATGCTTACTCTGAAACATTACCACAACTTGTTGCCAAGTGTGATAATGCTTTAGTAAAAGCTAACTCATCATCGTCATAGACAGCAATACATCAGTGGTTATCACTAATGTTTAAGTGCTACACAACCGTGAAAAAAACCTGGGCAGAAAAAGGAAAAAAGAAAGGTACAAGAAGGGACCTAACTGAAAATAACAATGTCCATAATCAAACATTCAACGTCAAAGTGTCTGCACGTTGCAGACAAACAACCGAGCTGTGGGTGTAAGTAAGGCGTCATCAGCAAAACGGCTTTCACTGCTCCACGTCGTTAATTGCATTCAGTTCACAGTCAGCTTGGCCAAACAAAGACATCATTCACGCCACTATGCCCCATTAGCCACCATCTCACCTAATCTCGAGGTATATCACACCACGTCAGCCGGCCGCAGTATCAGCAGACGACTAGCTGGTATTCTTAGTACTTCAAGGCCATCCTACTCTGCGTAATTATAAAAACCGAACAAAGGAACTCTGATAGTCAATACCAAATATATGCCTCCCATCCTCTTCGTTACTTACTCGTTGGTGCCACCCGATACGAGCGATCGAACGCAGACATCGGTGGTCAAATACCTACAGACGGCTCACGTCTTGTATTCTGAGTGACCCTTTTTCGTTGCCGTAAAGTACCACAGCCCTCACTGCCACCTTATATACGCGATCCTTAAACTTCAAATGGATGTTTCTCTGTCGCCAGCGGTGTCATAGCCTAACGAATAGGGGTACGTGTTTCTGTCCCATTCTCTACACCACCGCCATTGATGCAGCTTCCTAAGTATACAAACCGGCCAACAACCTTCAGAACTTCATTATCAAGTCTGCATAATCACAGCGGCCTTCCAAGAGCGCTTTGCATTTTGAGGCTGCAAAGTGCATTCCGAAGTACTTAGCAGTGTGAAGTAGCGTTTAACATTGTCTGCAATGCTTAGGACCTGTCAAACAACAACGTCAGCATAATTAGGGTCAGTCACAGTTCCACCAGGTCCAACGGAGTCAGAGCGTCTAATAACACCTACTCACCTTCTTTGAAAAGTCTTGGCATGAGATCATCTGAACCAGCAGCCCTATTGCGTTTGAGAGCCGAAATGCAATAGCGAACCTCCGTCTTAATAGGTGAGCGGAAGTCTACTGACCAGAGTATTACATTACAGGTATGTGATGGTAACACAGTAGAAGCAGGAGACCGGCCAAATTGATCTTCGGAGTGTTCTACCCAACTCTCGAATCTTTTGGACTTATTATGGTTAAGTGTACCATCCGCCTCGCTGATAGCCTAACTGACACACGGTTACCAGATCCCAGTCTCATGGATATGCTTGAGGAGTCTGCCGGTGTTCCCTAATACAGAGACAGTCTGTAGCTCCTTGAAATTTTCCATTAGCCAAGCCTCATGTTCAACGGTCAGGCTACTCGTCGACTCCCTACGGATATCTTACCTAAACTTATTACATGAACCGCCAAGTAGTTTTACGTTTGGCACCTAACAACTCCAGGGATTTATCTGAAATCCAATGTTCGTTTACTCCATGAACCACTGTGCCGCGTCATGAATGGCTTGTGTGAATTGGGCCCAACAGCTATGAGGATCTTCAGGGTAAGAATTGCTAAGCTCCCTTCCTAGGTTTGATTGATATTTGTGCCTTACCGGCCACATAGCCAGTTTCCAGACAGCTAATCGTTGTCGGTAGGGTCGTTGCTTGGCAAAAGTAAGAAAGAAACGGCAGTGTGCTAATGCATGATCCTAATTCAAGTGTGTTCCAATAAGAACGACAGTCTTAAATGGAACCCCGCCACGTATACCTAACAGCTATGTGGTCTGTCTCAGACCAGGCTTGTTTCGAAGTGGGGAGCACCCAATATAAAAATGACGCACACGATGCTTAAATCTAGTGCTGGCTAAGAATTACTTATGCACAGCGCACAGTTGTTACAGTTGCCCGCCATTATCCAAGCGGTGTGATGCTATCCCAAACTTACCAACTAAACGCAGCTCAGTCTCATCAAAGGCGGCTGACCTTCGTGTTCATATCTCCGGCCAGAATGACTATGTACGAACGACGTGTCGACTGTGGGAGAGTGGCTAAATCCGAATAAAAGGCGTCTTCGATGTCGTCGTCAGTACAGTCAGTTAGAGCCTAAGTAGACACAATGAAAAGATTTATGTAAGTTTTACGTCTACAGCCTTGCAAGCGGATGGCACGAAGTCTACTGTTAACAGGAATGCAACCTGCCAGTGCGGCTGCGGCCGTCGTATTGAGGACTATACTTATTCCAGCCTGGCCGTTAGCGGCGGCCGTAGAATCACCTGAACTCTATAACCAATATCGAGTAGACAGTGCGAGTGCTATTAATTCCATACGTTGGCTATTTTCCTGGGTTTTGGTCTAAATGCAGCAGACTGACATTTAACGAGTCTAACGTTTGTGCAGGAGCGGCTTGTTGACCTATTTTTTTTAGGGCGCGAACGTTGAAAGCGTCGGCAATAATTCGTATAATAGGTCTAAGTAAGAGACGCGGGAGGTCTGGGGCTGTATGCTAAGAGATCAGACTTACCGACATAGTGTTACTGTGCTTAGCTATATTTAGTGTGGGATTTACAAATTGGTTACTAGGTGTATTCGTTAGGAGGTGCCTATAGGCTAAATTTGATAGGACAGTCTGGTAGGGGTCAGTAGTAGCATGGTTTCACCTATCCACGCTGCTGTATGTAACAGATAGGGCGACCCGGTTTATACTGCGAGATGACCGAAGCAATACGGATTTACTGGTGTTCTGAGTATTCATGGTTGTATGTGGGATGAGATACTGCCAGGACGCCCAGACCTAGACATGAGAACGATTAAAGTTCTCAGCCAAATTCTATAGCTCAAAAGGCTGTACCGCAAGGCAGTGAGTGGATGGCGGTGCACCAGAACTGGTACATTTTCTGGAGTAAAATGCCAACCTTGTTTCAACCCCTAACCTGAAGGACCAGGAGATTGTGGTTTGTCAGACCCCTGTCTGTTGGTATGAGTGACTGTCGTTATGGTCACCACATTGTCCAATTTCGTCTACTGGGTCGTTGAGATGCGCAAGTCGCCACAGCACGTCGAGGTCTAGTCTCGGCCAGGCTAATTAAAATCAAAGGAGAGAATTGTGACTTCTATTTCTCCTGCTTTTTCTCTTTGAATTTTCTTTATCAAAAGTGATTAAGTGTGAACTTCCTATAATGATCCATTCCATTTCAGGGGCTACTTCTGCTGTTTGTGCGTAGATTTCGTTCAATGTGATTACTGTATACTGTACATATTTTATACGGATTTTCTGTGTGTACCAGTTTGAATTAATTATTCTCTGTTTTTTTGCAGTGGACTGACAATGCCTAATGAGTTTCCAGAGAAACAGCCAAAGAGACAGTTTGCTTTTCCCAAACATGTACAGAGCAAAACTTCTATTATTTCGAAGCAACTAATGAGGAGTTCGTATTTTTTAAAATTTATTCAAGCTCACTAGCCTGTATTGAATCCAAGGTGACTTCGACTAATGCATACGAAATCTTCAACGTTCTTTACTCATTGACGCAAGAGTTGATTGAATTGCAGAAAAGTAAGTCGTTTGTAGATACCCGTAGTTTTGCAGATTTTTCTTTTCGTAGGAAGCTGGAAAAACAAACAGAAAATCGATTAGATCTGGTTAACGGCTTGATATCGGAGCACAGTCAATTTGTTCGTCAAAAGGTAGTTACACAGTCGTTCGCAAAAAATGGTCTAGGATTGGCAGCGGTGTCACGCATAGAAGTGAGTGTGACCTCACAGCTATTTTTATCGCTGAAGGAAGGTACATGTGTGTTACGAATTTCCAAAGATGTGATGCTTGATGTGTCCACCGGCTCGTCACCGGAATTCCGTCAGTGTCTTGTTCTGTCTAATGCTTGTTTTGTTTCAGGAAGTTTCATTTCTCAAGATCCGATCGCCTCCAGTATGGAAAACGTTGCTTTGTCACTTCGTCTGCTTACTGAGTTAGTACTTTGGTCCAAGTCAAACTATTACAACTATATCCGTAAGTCTTGTACCGGGTCCTCACGTTAGACGCCATCATATAGGTTCGCTGCCAATTTCTTACCAAACCTTTATGGATATGAACCCGGATGATCTGAAGCACCTCCGTGGCTCCACTGTTCTTGGTAGCATTTTTTTCTTTTGATTTGACTGGATATTTTTTAGAGACCCTTGTGTGGAATTTCCTGTTCATTTGTCGACAATACGCATACTTTTTCAATCGTTTTCAAGATAAAACCGGTTTACAGATTGCACGATCCTTTGGTTTCGAGGATTACCGGTAAGGTTGACATTTGTTTTTGAAGTAATTTTAACGGAAATATCACCTGTGTGAAAGGTTTACATTTGTCTTCTTTTTAACAACTTTATCGGGCGTGTTGAGTATTTTTCACGTGAATTTCGCTTTAAATACGCTGTAAATTCTTGCAGAAAGGCTGATTATGGATACTCGGTTTAACAACCTTTCACTCGTCTATGCTCCGGTAGAAGTATTTTATGCTCATTTTGGAAATGTTCGCTACTTTCCAGTGCATTTTTGAACGAATAGAGTCTGAGCATGCCAGCTTAGCTTGTTTGTCCACTGGCGTTGGTCCCACTTGAGTACACGGGATCATTGCTACGAGTAATAAAGTGAAGGGTAAATCCTTGCTTTTAAACTTTTACACATTTTAATTTAAGTACTTCTTCGTAAGTTGTGAAGGAATTGGAACAGGAAGTAGTATGGCGTAACCAGTGTTTTTTGGTTGTTGCGACACATCAGGTGTGTGTCTTCGGTTAACCTCGACCACACATCTTACTTTGTAAGTTACGGCTACTTTAATTAAGAGTTAATAACCCACTCGCAAGTGGTCTTTTCCGTTAACTTCAGACCCACTGGAGTTCGTTAAACAGCGCAGCTATCAAGAGCACAGGAGGAAATGCTCGGTAACTCAGTTTGCCTCAATATCCTAGAATGCGTTGTAATTTTACAAGGTACGACGGCATAAGTAATGTTTTTAATGGTTGACAAGAATGAAGTTTAAAATCCGTTCGATCACCACTCAGGAATATTATCTATATCTATCTATACCCGTTTTATCTTCTCGTCAGGCCAACATAGTGCAACTTTGTTGTTCAAATCTTTGGGTAGTACTCCGAATGATAGCTGCAATTTCATAGTTTGGTTAGAACAAGTGCTGTTGAGTTTGCCCGATGTTATGCGGTCTGCGACTGATTCTGTAAACTGTTTACGTTGAACTTTAATCATTCTGGCAGTTTGTTGTAAACCTGTTCACTTTATTGTGTAGCCGAAGGCTTAAACTCAAACCACTGTTTACACGCGTCACCTATGTGACTGGTGGTGTATGAGTCCGCATTCACTCCTTAGAAAGGCTCTCTGAAAAGCAAGGTGTTTTTCTGTTTTCAGTTGGGCTGTCTCGTCTGTTATGAGCAGAAATAACTTGATTCCAAAAGGTGACAAAGATGCCAAGCAAATGTGTATGATCCCCATTTGGGATATGATTAATCACAAGACTGGAAGAGTAAGTATCAGGCATCCCCTGTTTTTTAACTCATCAACTGTCGTATTACTATGTAATTATAGGTGTTTCTTACGTTACGTTTGCTGTGTGAAGTAACATTTTGCGATTCTTTGGTTTGAATTACAAGTGTCGGATGTGAATCTGAACCCTTTTGACTACCTTGGTTGTTATTCAGGCGGTCTAACTGCGTTTCACTCACTGCACTTGATCGTGTGTATACTCTGGTGGCAAACACCGCTATGATTGGTGATCCGATTGGTTTGCGTCTTAGTAGTGAAAATGAACCCTCCATCCCCTTCCTACTTCACGTGTGTTAACCTATATTTCGTGGATAGTTTTTTTAAAATACTCTCGCTTGTGTTCATGTTTTTCACTTTCTTCTCTCACCAGGTGACTACTGACTTTAACCCCGAATCCGGCGAACTCATTTTCTATGCAATGGAGTCCACAAAACCTGGTGACCAGGTGAGTATAAACGTATCCCATATTTTCTGTTCTTTCCGCTTATTTGAGCTTAGGTGCATTGTCTGCTTTTGGAATCGTGAAGAACAAAATGCATTAAGGCTAACCTATTGATTTCAGCCAACTTATCAACAGAAAACTCTACTTCAGACTGGGTAGATCAATCCTAGCTAGCCGACGGAAACGCGGTTCATAGTAGCATCCTTGCTTGCGATATTTCTACCTCTTGACAACAGCACAGCTTTTTATCTGACGTATATTAGATTTCACTATAAAATTAACTGTTTAATGTGTTCATCAAAACTATGCTCTATTTGAAACAGTACTCAGGATACTGTATTTGAAACATTACCGACGAATTTACAGCTTATCACAGCGACCTGGGGAATAATCTGAATGCCTTGAAAAATGGTCTGAGTCGACTCATTCAACTGTGGATGCCGGAGACTGTGTGCTTAGTTGTAACGTTTCCGTTGGTCCACCGTAACAAACCAAGCCATAACTTATCGAAACATAAGGCTTTTGGGTCGAACCTTCCAAAGATGGTGGTGAGAGATTGCTCTCTGAACTGACCACACTCCGCCGTTCCATATGACACACTGAAAGGTTGCGTCGTAATTAATGCCCATCAGCAATCATTCCCATTCTCGGAAAAGGTGCCAGAACATCATGTGACAACTTCAGAGGTAGTATCCTTGTCTGCATAATGTGGCGGCTTCTGAAACACAGTGGGAACCGAGCAAAAGAAAAAACGAGTTTTCGGTCCTATCACTTGTGTCATCTTGCGACAGACACTGGAGCATCCGTCCTCAGTTTATTAGCTGAAGGTCGTGGTATTTTGAACCTAAAGACTCTCCTACATGCCCTCTGGGGTTGTCTCCTTTACAGAGGGGTTGCAGTGCAGTATGTCAGTTTACCCAAGCCGTTATATGCCTTCCTTAGGTGTACACTTGTAGGCAGCTATCTCGAACGTTCTCCGCTTCAGCTGGCGTTCGTAAAGGATGTCTGATCTCCCCCTTCTCTTTCAACTTTGTGGTGAGTGATATTCTGGAAGAAACAATTAGAGGTTCCGAGAATCTCGAGTCGGAGCTTGTGCCTTTGAGTATGTGGACAACATTGCTCTACTAAGTTCTGCAGAAAACATACAGACCACTCCAAATCGGTCAACTGTTATGGCTGGTCTGCATAGTATGCATTTTGCACCTTCAAAATGTAAAGTGTCGTTACCAGATTGGGTTTATACTGTACTTATTTTCGTTACTGCAGACTGGCCATTGGGGGCTGTTGATCACTTCATCTACCTTGGTAGCGTCATTTCAACAGCTTGTTATAATGCTGATTGGGTGTCCACGAGATTAAGGAAAGCACATAATGCATTCACCAGTCTTCATTTCTAGCATCACAAAACATCTATTCATCGAGTAACAACAGGGATTACAATGAGTATATTCACTCAGTTTTGTTGTATCGATCAGATGCCTTGCTCATTCATGTGGAAGATGCCTCCAGATTATCAGTATTTCACCACTGTTATATCGGCCATCTATCCTGCATCACATGAGCTGGCTATGTGAACAACGTGATAGTCCTTGTGCACCTATTTCAAGAATGTGAAAGTTCACGACCGGTCGCGGAGATAATGAAAATGCACAATCTTGGCTGGTTGGGTCTTACTCCGTATGCCGACGGATCGTCTGTCGCACTGAACATTTCTCACTTTGGCTGATGATTGTTGGTACAAACCGCGATGTAGTCTGGCGTCGACGTGACCACGGGCTTTGTAAGCGTTGATCATTCCGCTGGGCGAGGTTGGCAGATGCCTTCTACCTGGTTGGGTAGTTCGCGACCATCCACACCGTTGATTGGAAACACTCTCTGGCATGGCAATGTCCCAATCAGTGAAAAACCTGTATCTGTAAGGTCGTTGGCTCTTCTTTTTCCCTCCGTTCTCTTTGCCTTTTTGTCTGACTGTGTTCTTTCTTTCCTTTACTCCTTTTCCGTTCTTCTCTGTACATTCACGGTCATTTGTTATTCTACTACTTCATAGACCATTGTCAGGGCAGACGGCAGCCGGAGTCTCAAAGCTGAAAGCGATTATCATAGCGGCCACGGGGCATGATTTAGTCCCAGTGTATTTGATGCACATGCAGTCATTAATAGCCTTCGGTTGGATGGTAGCTTTTGTTTGCTTATTCAATGAATTTGCTTATTCTTTTGGCTGTTATACGTCGTTATCAACAGTTGATGCGTTGCTCTGTATGTTCGTCAGAGCAGCGGTTTCAAAATGGCTGGGCTATTTTCTGTCTGTACCCTTATTAAGTACTTGATCTAATCGCTCACTCGGTCTTCATGCTTTCCGTTGAATGGTTTTTTAAATTCTGATTCCGGATAATGACTGTCGCAAAATATCATCCGTTTACTGTTAACGATTTATTATCTATAAAGATAGTTGACGACGTTATCTGTTTGTGATTCCGTCCTGTTATGTTCACTTTGTTGTAATTGCAAGACTAAGTAGGCGAATTGCATCTGAGTGTTTCTTTGTCTCCTTTTTTCTTCAAGATCTTCATGGACTATGGCGCACGCACAAGCGCAGAATTTCTGTTATTTTCCGGTTTTGTGCCTGCTCATAATCCACACAACCACGTTCGAGTCACCTTTGGTAAGCATCTACTGATTCACTGCCTTTTTACCGTATACCGTAATTTGGTTGATCATGACTAGTTGAAGCAATGTGTTGAAACTATATCCTGTACTTTCATTTTCCAGTGTTAATGCCATCTGGGACACAATACTTGTAGGTTTTAACACTCGTTTGTTAATCGAGTAGGTTTTCTTGACAACTGCTTACGCAGTTTCTGGTCAGATGAATTCATTTTAACCTTCTACTGAAAGAGAATTCAATATTGCCAAACATATTTTGGCACGTCGACACGATATATTGCTGCATGGGAGTTGGATTTACACTATACCTTTTTCCATACTGGTTTCTCTTTTAGGCATAAGAATGTATCTTTCGTGTAAAAGCCTTTCACTTTAGTGCAGTAGAATTTCTCCACTGCATTTTTAGGCTGTGGGACTGGCTTATGATTGGTTTAGTGGACTCAGATTTTACGGCCTTTTTGATTGCGACTGCACGCATTGGCTGCTGCGCTAGGACAATGTCCGACGGAACACTTGAGTTGTGAAGGTCGTCATGTGGTCCAATCATTGGCTTGTGCTCTCTGCCCCCTCTGGGCTGGACTCTATACAACGTTTGGACCATATGACGGCTTTCACAACTCAAGTGTTCCGTCGGACATTGTCCTAGCGCAGCAGCCAATGCGTGCAGTCGCAATCAAAAAGGCCGTAAAATCTGAGTCCACTAGACCAATCATAAGCCAGTTCCACAGCCTGAAAATACAATGGAAAAATTCTACTGCACTAAAGCGAAAGGCTTTTACACGAAAGATACATTCTTATGCTTAAAAGGGAAACCAGTATGGAAAAAGGTATAGACTAGCCGTATGAATCAGATACAAGGCAATGTCTGTGAGCGTCGATACATGATGAAGTGCGATCTGGTCTCATTGATCTGGATACAGGCTTTAGCTGAAAATATGATAGTAAATAAAATTCGGTTGTTGTTCTATGACTGCATGCTGTCACTTAATGTTAACCACAGGTCGCCTGAGCTTAACTTGTTAACTTGATTACCTTTTTTGTGGAGTTGCTTTCTCATACGATTTAGTCTCGATTTGATGGTTTCGTACAGTAGGATAGAAATATCCCGTCAACTGTGTTAAAGGTCACGCGAAATAGTCCTAAGTATGACAGTTGTTTCTATTGTCTCAGCGCTTGTATAGGTGATACTTATCGCACGATTCTACACTCGTTTTTTTAATAATTCCTTTGTAAGTTCCGCGTTTAATTTTCAGGTTTAATGTCATCCAGTGCCTACCGGCCAGCTCCACTTTTAAAACTGTGGTTGTTTATGTATGAGGATATGTCCATACAAATGTATGATGATTCCTATCCACAGAAGTAACATTTTGGTGTAGAAGTTGTCGAGGTCTTTTTTCCATTAACAACCGTGGACTACCTATGCTTCTGCACATTATCCACTGTTTGACTTGAGCTTCTCGGAAACCAAACAACATTGGGTTTTGCCAGTGTTGTGTTCGTTTTGCCACTTTTTCAGTGTGTGTTTATTGATTGCTGGTACTTTGTCAACTTGATACTGCATGTTCTAAAGATGTTCGGTAGACTTGAACGAAGTGGTCAAAACCTTGACTAAAGTGATCCGTTATACGCGATATGCGTATATCCTACGCTGTCAAGGATGTTGCATTCTAAACTATCTCCGTGCACCGACTGGAATATCTTATTTGTCCACCTGAATTGAAGCAACTAATAGCTGAGATGCTGACAGAGTCCGGGACTTTATCAGGCCATAATAAAGGTTTTAGTACGGTTTTTGGTTAGACACATTGGTATGGACCTGTGGTTTGGGATCAGTAGTAGTGCACTTGGGATGAATTTCTGGGGTTATCGCAAGTTGGCTATTGCCCATCCTGCTCCACTGGGATATGGTGGCCGTTATCATGGTCAGCGACAGTGGCAATAACAACTACAGCAACCAAATAATTGCCTAATTACCATGCAATTTGGAAAAGGAGAATTTACTGGATTAGAGATCAAAAGCTTAAAAAATTGGGGTTCAACGTCTTAGTTCTCTAGGTCTAAACACAACCAACCTATATGAGAGCACCCGCACTTTGCAAGCAAACGACCAAGTTTCAGATAAGCTTAGGATACCTTGCACTAGACAGTTACCACAGCTGAAGAGAAACGTGTGATAGAAACGGTCCAACGATATAGCCTAGCTTGTTCCTGAGTACATGTGGCTGTTGGCCATACGAAAAAGTGAGACAATGAAACTGAGAGCACAGTTCTTCAAGGTTATCCGTAATGCAGCGATAATGGGTTGTGGTCACTGTTTACTCTACCTGCGTCAATCACCATTACTATAATTTACCTAGAAGAAGGTTTGTATAGTGGTTAAGGACAAAACTCTTGTCTGCAATGAGATATTGGCTTATTAATGGTGAAGTTATATTACAAGAACGGGATTGAATTAACTGTATGTCATTCGTGATGTTTTATTTGAGATAATAAGTTATTGATGAGTAGTTGGGGATTTCAAGTTGAACATCACCCACAATTGATCGCGGTGCATATCCTTGCCACTGCCGGGACTAGAACTAGACTACTGACGAGCTCTAATAAGGGCGAAACTCGAGTCTAGTGCTTCTTTTCGAAAGGGGCCGACTGGAAAGTCTATGGGAATGCGACAGCTGCGATCAGTTGTTGGCGATGCTCAACTTGATAATAAGTTATATTCTGTTACTTAACCATATTCATGTGCGACTAATACAGATTCCGGCTGAATTTCAAACGGGCTCTTACACTGTACTTTGTTCAGTCAGTCGGTCTGTGAAACCACACCTACCTGCTGTGCATGTTACTTTCCTCATGATCACCTTAGTTTGTGTACCTATTCTTTCTTCACACTTCTTCTTCTTCAGGTATCAGCAATGCTGACCCACTTGGAAGCAAACGAAGACGTATACTTGAGCTCATTGGTCTAGAGATGTCAGTTCACAGTATTTCTTTGTCGGTGATCGAGTTGTATACTTTTTCATCTTAAAGTTTGCGTTTAAAAACAATTGTTTTTTTCTGATTGTTCGAATTCATGTGTACTGTATATATTTCATCGATATTTGCCCTAGTGTTTTACAAAGATGTGTTGTTAGGGGGATTTCAGTCTTTCTATTATTTGTTCTAGTTCAAATTCGTTACTGCTGTGTTTACTGTATCAGTGAATCATGCCTCACTGGAAATGTTGCTAGCGCCTGTTCTTAATTTAACCGTTCATTAGTTAACTATTGTTTTGGTTCAATACTCAATTTAACTGTTCGCTTCTGCAATTATTACAATCTTTTTTCTACCCACAGTCCGCTGGTGTGTCACATAACTGACAAAACGATCAGTTTGGTGGATGTTCTAGCGTTTGCTCGCATTTTTGTCATGAATGAAGGTAGGTTTCGCAGATCGCTCAGTTGAATTTGTGTTTATCCCTGTGTGTTAAGATGTTTGTAACGATTTGTATGCTTTTGTTCTCAATAACTCGTCTCGTGAATGATCAAGTTGAAAAATGCATTTATCTCTTCGTGGCTTTTGCATTAGGATACAGCCCTTGATAGCACCGTTAGACTCGTTTTCGGCCATTCTTTTCGAATGGAACGAGCCGACAGCGCCTGTATGATTAAATACGGTTGATATTCCACGTATGAAACCCTGAACTCCGCTGCTTAGTAATGCATTGTTCAGCAAGCTGAATTGGTTTTGTGATTTCAACTTAAAAGTTCTTTCGATAGGTTTAACGATTTTGTCCAGGAGGACATCAATTTTTTCCCTTCTAGACGCTCGGATAACTTGGGCATCACTCACAAACAGTAAGCACTCAGTCATGCTTAATATTTGGTGAATAGAGAAGTCTCCATAGTTGCCTGAAAAGCGCAGGGATCAGGCGTTTCGTCCGAATCCGGGCAAATATATGCACGAATACTGATTAGCCTTACCTAGCGACCGAAGTCCGAGTGGTCTAGTGTTTTTTTATCGAAGGGGACGTCCAAAAAGTCCTCATACTGTGGCAACTGTGAGTGCTGTCTGTAGATGACAATCGAACTCTTCTGTATAGGGGACACTAAATCACTCACAAACAAATTGTAGCTTAGTAACTCCTCTCCACGGTCGAATTTAACTGGCACAGCTGCGAGTTTGCAACATTTTTCCTGGTACTCTCAATCACTCTAATCTGATTTTACTGGATATATATCGAGTTCATCTACTTGGTGTTTGTTTCGTCTGCTTTTGGTATTAAACTTCAGGTATCCCATACCTTGTTAGCTTTTTACTTGACAAAGCCAAATCCCCTACCATTGTACCGTGCATGTGATGCTATGCTTGCTCTAAGTGGTCAAAAAGCTTGGATACCACCACAAGCTTGTGTTTCTAATCCCTCAAATATGACCTTTTAACCACTCCTATCCAGAGGTCAATAGTGAATAGTGGTCAGCATACGCTTGGTCCACGAACACTTTCACTTGGTGTGCAATAATAATAGGCTTATTGGTGAAAAATTCACTTTAAATCAGAAGATAATAGCTCCAGTAAAAATACATATATGTGGAACATAAATAGCAATGTATTAATGTAAGCGAATAACAATATAAGTAACAAAATGTTTGGACTTATCACGATCCTGATAGCACAGTAGAATTGATTGTTGTGAATCATTGATTGAACTAATGGAGGCTTACGGGATATGACGGACTGATAGTTTAGTGTGAGAACAATCCTTGGCTTGCATTTCATTTGTTGGGTGAAGCTGTACGAGTCTCACAAACAGAATCCTCTCGGTGCGACGGTGTACCAATTAGCTCGACTGACTGAATCAGAGCACCATGTGTTGTTCAGCATGTTGTGCAGCAGTGAATGCTCATTCCTTTTGATGCGTTGCGTAGAAGTGTGATAAAACTTGACTAGTTGTGTTAGTATTCGTGGGCAAGAGGCATGCCAAACATCGAACAAGGTAATGTGTTGGTGGCAGCGACACTAAAGTTGCTGGCAGAGTTGGCACCACTGACCATGTCGGGCGCTCCATGCCAGGTTCCGTGTCGGGCGGCCCTTTTCAGATGTTGTGCCGGGGCGTCGTCATCAGGAATAGTGCAGGGCGTTGATTGAATTAAGAAAGCTATCTTTCAGTTTAAATTAACCTTTAAAATGTAGGTCAAGGTAGTATCGATGTCGGAACGCGTTACATATTGAATGCGACATGTTAAAGAGTTAATTGTCCCGACTACACACGTGATTGGTTCAACAAGGTAAGTGAGGAACGTGTACGGACAAATGCATTGGAAGTGTGGTGATGAGTTTTTCATGATGTCTGAATTTACGAAAGAACGATCTGTCAGTTCCGAATAAGGTCATTCGAGCCCATACTTACTTCGTCCTCCTGGCGAAGTTCTATTTCGGGGCTTGTTTTCGTAGTTGGTCAGGCAGAAATTTTATGGGAATACGAAAACTGTTCTCAACTGTGAGCGTTGCTTCACTCATACCATTAATATTTACCGACTCTCCGTTGGTTCTATGTTTTTCTCATACTGATCAACGGATTTCCTGTTCTGGCTCAATTGGTACGACTAGTTTAGCAGACACTAAATTCGCCACCGTTTGCCTAATTTCGAACCAAGAATATCACTTATCAGGTAGAACTTTCGTTGGCACGCCACGACGTTTTTCACTAGCACGGCCGATGTCGATTGTACCGCTTGTCTGTGCATTCTATTTTTCACTTCGGAACCAGTATCCAATGACAGCCAAAATTTGTTAACGTCTAAATTGTGGCTTCGCATAGTTGAAGGTTCCTGATAATCAGATGTGTGTGATATTTTTGATTCATCTGTCCACTGAATGCTGTTCCGTACAAGTTCCGAACTCGCTTTGCCGTTATTATTATTATTATTGCCATTATTTTCCTTTGCTTTCCGAGACACTGAGCTATTTAGGTGTAAATGTTCTACCTAGTGTTTAAAGTCCTTCATGATCTCTGGATACTGTGAGTATGCTAAGTTAGTTAACGCGATAAACCACGTCGTGAGCATAACTGGATACGTTTTATCACAATTGTCACTCCACTGGAATAGGGGAAATGTGATCGGTCCTAAAGTGGATGACGGGCCATGAAAAACACAATGCTTGTGCATATCTGAAGCGATCGGAATGAGAATGCATTGAAACACAGTTAAGTGATCATCCGACCAGGCAGCATAAAACCGATGATCAGTGGTGGGCATGATTACTTTTTAGACATGAACTCAGCTTTTTATGTTATATTCGCAGTGAAAAAGTTTCATAAACTGCTTCACGATTGACATCCCACACTATTCACAAACCACAAGCCGTTAGTTTCCATTTTTGGCTCCAATTAAGGTACTCCAGTATATTCAGTCAGTCGATTGCAACGATGGGCCACCGTTGTTGACGTATGATTTTGGGATCCAATAACGACAGACTTCAGACGTTGGTCAGGTAGGTACTCTGTCACGATTGATTGACTCGCACACTGTGTGGTCATCTTTACAGTCGAGAATGACGTCAGCCAGATCGTTCGTGACACCATTGGTGAACTATTAATCACACTTGGATATGTTAGGCCTACCACCAATGGAGACAAAATGCTTCAGCAGATCTTCATGTGCCTACGATGAGTTTGACCAATATCTCAGCTGAATGGTGAACTAAATCAACTCTTCATTTGCTGTGGGTCATTATCAGCTATCAATTCGTCTGATATGTACATACAAATTGGTCTTTTTCAATAGCACTTCGTCAAACTGTTCCAAAACAGTTTCATTCATCTCATTCCGCGACCGGCCGCATGAAGTTGTTGATATGAAGTTTTGTTTATTGGTCTGGAGTCAACAGTGCAGTAGAAAGAAAAATTAAAAGTTGCTCGTTTTGTGTTCATTCCTGTAAGAATCAGACAAATGTCCTTTACTGTCTTAGTCCTAACCAACACGTCCCCAGTCTCAACCTCAACTCTACGGTCTCCTTAGAACACAAGTATGGAATCCCATCTGGGACTATTCCGACGATGACAAATTCCCCACATCATAAACTAGCACGCTGGTTGGTTCCCATTTTAGCCTCATTAAGACTACGGTATATTCAATTAAAGATTCCCCTAAATTTTATCAGTGACTCAGATTACATCGATCTTGCTAATGAGTTGATATGCTCCGTAAACGTTCCGTCACTGTTCGCGAATGTTTCGCTATCTAATATAGTTGATGATATTTTATGGGCTCGTTGAAACGAATCACTACTTTGCCTTTCCATGCTGGTGTTCTGAGGGGGCCTTTACTGTTGTGCACTGAAAGTGTCATGTTTCGTTCTCATGATATCTGGTACCGCCAAGTGAATGAGATAGTCATGGGAACTCCACTAGGGCCCATCTTAGTATACGTTTTCATGTTAAGGATTGAACAAAAGTTAGCCCCAGATACACTAGGGTTGTCGTATCACAAGCGCCACATCAATTACAAGTATTCAGTCGTTTCAAACAGGGAATAGATAATCTAGTGCGATGTTTTACTAGTTGTCATCTTAACCTAACCGTTAAGTGTATGCTACCTGTAGACTTTCTCATAGTGTTAGGGAGTTCATTTTTCCATCAAATACTCGTTCTCCGACGTCACCGGACCGACATTATCTTTACTGTCAGCAGGTCGCAACTCGGCTGGATTCACCTCGCCCAGCATCGGAGCGTCAACCCACTCTGGTTTCTTGTTACGGTCGTTAAGAAACGCTGGGCCAGAGGGTTTCGTGTCCGAATTGACGAGCTCTGTGTTGATCTTAAAACAGAAAGCGTTGTTGTCGGTGTAGAAGTTCGGAGTTCTATTGGAGGAACCAAATTCACTGACCTCCGTGTCGGTGTTGAGCAGACTAGCCTGCCATCAGGATGCGTTTCACAAGTTGGCTGGACTGGTCTCAATTCCAAGTAGGACTGAACGTTGTTGAATCGGACCTGTCGCACTTGGTTGCGGTAAAACTTGTTTTGTGAATGTTCCCACAAACTCTGATCAAATGCTCTGTTGTAGTAGGAAATCTGATTGTCTTCATCCTGAAGCATCTGCCATCCCTTCGGTACAGGAGCAGAAATCCCTTCTTTGGCAAGCCAGATAGGTTCCTGTTCCTTGTGTACATCGATGTCAATACTGTCAGCATACAGTTTTATTTCTCCATCGTTTTTTTAATTATCACAGTTTTCACCCACGATTATGGCATGAGGAAGCGTACAGTCATTCGACGACTCAGACGGTTTTTCATAACGCTCGAACTCATCATGCACGGCAGAGAACCGTCGCCAAATGTTGTAAACCCTCGGAAAGATACGCTGGGTCGTCCTCAATATTACAGTGCGCTTGACAAAAATCGAATTCTTCTCCTGGTAATAATTAACACGGAAACTCTCGGTTCCGAAACTACCGCGACTGTCCCTGTAGTTTGCTCCCAAGACAAACTGTTGGGGAACTCGCCATTTCCTGGAAAATACGATATGACAAGATGACTAACAAAGTAGACGTGTCAACTACCATCACCGTTACTTTAGTCATGTACTACTCCGGTCTTCACGGTCATTCTCAGCTGTCGTGACAACTGTTGTTGTCATCCTGACTATCTGGACTTTTTTCTGGTCCGTTCTTTTTGGCTTTGCTTTGTTGCTAGTCGCAATCCCTATAAGTACGAACGGGTTTGTGACCGTTGTCTTCGGGCTGGGCGACATAAGGAAGCTCTGTTTGAGGGCCACTCTTTTTCCTGTGTTCATGCGGTAGCCTCAGGTGGATGGGTTTGAGTGGGAAAAGACTAACTGACAGCGTATACTATTACTTCGTTGTTCATTATCGTTATCAGTCTTGCTGTTATCCGTTGTTTACTTGGCAGTTATTCCGTTTACGCGCACGTAGGTCGTAGATCCAGTTACAACATAAACCAAAAGACGCGTGCAAAAAAACAGTTTCGTTCCGCCCCAAAAACGTGTGCCACAATGAGGAAATTACAAGGTATTTATACGGTTCATGGAGACCAAAAAACATTCTCGAATCAGTCAATAGAAAGACAGTTACCGAGAGAAATAGTTAGGGTCACTGAGCCGCCAATGAGCATAGCGGAATAAGGGTCGGACAGGTAAAAAATAACCAAGGTTACCTCTCGACCGTTCTTGACATTTCCGCCCATTCTGATTGGCTTAGCCGTTTTTCTCGAGGACAGAGGCAGTTCTGAACGAAGAAGTGGTTTCTCCAACACAGGTCGCCGGGAAGGTGGCTGTTTCAGAAGGGATGTGCATAGGAAATCCACATAGTCCGATCAATAAATGACCTGTAGTAGTCTCATGCCAGTCCATTACAAACACCCATTAGTGAATACACTGTTCACACTAGCAAGACAGATCTGGACACAAGGCAGCCTTATGGAGGTATTAGACTTGATCACGTGCGTGCTACAATATAATGGTTATGCCGAAGGGTTCATAGAAAGGCGTAGAGTAGATCAAAACCGCTATCCGGACAGATGATCACTGTGGGGTGCAAGAGGTTTCCATAGAAATGCCTTTTGAGGAGGATTTGCAATATACGTCGATCTACACAAAGGTTAATTAGTCCGACTGAACGAACATTCAACACAACCGGATTCTGTGCATTAGAGCGGACCCATAAATTATGTGTACTTTCAGTGAAAAGAGACCAGCATGTCAGTCCCACCTCACACTTAGACTACCACCCTACATGTAACCGTTGAGAAAGCTGCACTGAAGGATGCCTGATCTTCGGAGTGAAGGAACAGTTGCCTGAGTGGGTGCTGAAGTCCCTGTTACTGGAGAACAGCGATGTCGCTGAAACACAGACAACCAGTGCCCTCAGTCGCTGAACCCATCCTCATCACATGTCACATTATGGACAGCCTATGCATTCAGCGTCCTATTACGTCATTCTAGTCCAAACTTCTTATGGTTTGTCGAGGCGGTCGCAAGCGACTAACTGAAGCCGACCTTCTTTTTTCGGAAACAGTTGTTCTTGAACGTGACCTTAACCTGGACTTCGTGATTTTTCCTCACCCGCTGATTCACTTTCCACCTATCTAGGTGTTTGATATAAAAACCAATTACGTTATTGTTATTGTCAGTCTGTTACTGGTGAATCAACACGAAATGTTTGCATTTACCAATTTCCGTGTTCTAACTGTTTGTTCAAACTTCTGAAGGGAACTAACCGTTTTAGGTATGAAAATTGTTGGTAAAGTGGCTGCTACGGTCCGTTTGGTGTAACTGTTTCTGAAGGCACTGTGAGCGATGCCATTTTTGGGGTTACGCATCCCCTTCGGAAGTTGTTTTTTGGTACTTGTCCACAGTTGCACCATGCTTGTATCTTCAGGTTCACTTGATCAGTCAATTTATTGAGCATTGCTGGAAAAGTGGACCTGCGGACTACACCCCACTTTTTGGTTGTGAATGTCTGAGTGACTTACAGTTCAACTGCGAGTAGATTGATATCATTGTAACAAAGTAATCCATCCTATTGAACTCACATCGTATTGCATTGTATTATACTAAATTGTGCATTTAGTTTCCATCCCCAGCTTGAATATTTATGTAATTCGTGTTAAGTGGTGATATGATAGGGTTTTGTTTTGAAAATGATTGGGGCGGTAAGTAGAAAAAAGTCGAGGGTAACTACCTACAAGGTAGATTTTTTATTGTGATCCACTTGTGAGACGCATCTTCAGCGCATTCACTTAATGCAACTTCGTCACCGGCTAGCTTAGCAGCTGAAACCAAAGGATTTCCGGCCGAATGAACTGTGACAAGTTTATGTGAGGCATGTAATCGCGATAGTGTTCTGGATGCTAGTCTGTTGGGAGTCCCACATTTCACCCTTTGATCTGCCTATGCGACAGTGCTCACGAGGCACTGCTTGAAACAGTTCTTATAACTTGTAACAACCAAATCCCGATTCGAAATACTTCTGAACAAGTTTGATGGTTTCTGTGACTTCAACTTGCATAGAAGTCATAGTCATGGGGGTCATTGATTGGAGTTAACTGGGCAGTTACTTTATCTCCTCTCAAGGCGATCGGGCAATCTGAGCAGCACTCACGAGCGAGTGTGGCTGAGCGTCAACGTATGATGATTCAGTCGTGCCTATTGTATGGTCAACGGCACAATGGTTAACACGGTTGCCTCATGAAAGCGTGATCGAAGTTCTGGTCCAAACCGTAACAAGGATATACACTACTGACAAGCTGTAACAAGAGCGGAACTCGAGTCTAGTGTTTCTTTTCGAAAGGAGTTGACTGGAAGGTCTAGCAGTGCGACAGGTGTAATCAATTGTGAGCGATTTCCAACTTGTAACAACTAAATTCCTCACTACTCCACAGTTCCGATTGTCTAAAGCTTAACATTTTCTGTATTGGTGACGCTGTCAAGCTGCTGATAAGTTCTCTTTGTTTCTTAACCCGTTTCACATCCAAGAGATGATTGTTAACGAGTGACATTAAAAACCAGTGCTAGACTCCACACAGTTGGTTAGTCACACGGTCAGAATTTAATGTTTTTATGTGGTTAGAGTAATTATGGTTGGTGTGTGGTCACAGAAGTTGCAATGACTGAGCACATTTCTTGTGAGAATACGGGTCAGAATTGCATTGTCTGGTTGCAGTTGATTGAGTGAGCTTTAAAATGTGCTGGCAGACAGTCTTAGGTTGTGTGAAAACAAGTCTATTAGCAACCCAGGATGATTTGGTGACGTCTATGCGATGGTTGGTGTTGGCGGGATGTGCGCTAGTGATTGATTTATAACAGCCGGCTCCAATCCAGGCTGGAAGATGTCCATTGACACTTATTGAAAAGCGCCTAGTTGGGCGACCAACATATTCTGCAACACCACAGCAGCGTGAGAAAAATTGCGTGAGCATTGTTTAATCGTGGACTGGTAGCTTATCTTTCAGGTCCGGTCTTAACATCTGTATTGTAGTGAGGTGTGTCCACAGGTCAGTCATAACCACACAATCATTTGCTCCTGACCGTGCGACCTAACATTTAGTCAGCTTCTGGTCCATGTCCAACCAATTATGTGGAGTCTAATATTCACCTTTCATGTCATGTTAACATTAACGTACATTTGTATGACGAACATGACCCATTACATTACCAGTTTGCACGACTCATCATCATCATAACAGCCATGAGCCTGA